>APFE031330502.1:3366-20850 GCA_000404065.3 Pinus taeda | reverse complement strand
TTGATGTGACTGTCTGCTTTTCTTGTTCATGCTCATTATTTATGGTATTGGTAGGAAAGAATAATTCAAAGTATAAATAAGGAAGATTTGGTAAAAGAATTAGATAATACTGATTCACCCCCCCCTCTCAGTATTATTTTCAACACCATCCACAAAGACTGGAACTTACTTGCTCCCAATTTGTCAGATTCCTGATCCTAAAGTAATACCAGGTCGCCTTTTGAGAAGACACGGGGTTTGACATTCTTGTCAAACTACGCCTTGACTCGTTTCTTATGTGCTTCGTTAGCCAAGGTGGCATCACGACAAGTTTCATCCAGTTCAGTTAATTCCAAGAAACGAGCCTCTCCCTCCGAAGTTCTGGGCAAAAGGTCGACTGCGAGCTTAAGAGATGAAATTTCACACTGGTAAGACTGTTTCTAGGCCATACACCAGCTGAAAGGGTGTAAATCTGGTCGCATTTCTCATCGATGTCTGGTATGCCCATAAGGTTGAGTACAGGATTAGGTGCCAGCTCCGTTTATGGACTCCAATCATCCTTTGCAGCATGCGCTTCAAGACTTTGTTTATCTCCTCAACTTGCCCGTTAGCTTGTGGATAATACAGAGTAGAGCTGTCGTGGGATAGTCCTAATTTGGCAGCCAATTCAACCATCATGTGATTGTGGAAATGTGGTCCATGATCTGTGACTATAGCTTGTGGAACACCAAATCTAGAGACTACATGATTGAAAAATAAAAGAGCAGTTGTTTCACCGTTTTTGTTTAATGTAGGCATTGCCTCGGCCCATTTCATAAAATAGTCAACTGCAACTATGATATACCCATGCCCCTCGGCCGAGGTGGGGTTACATGTCATGAAATCTATGCCCCATTTTTTGAATGGCCCAATAGAAACTACTGGATGCAGAGTTGCGGGTGGTATTCTGGTTTTGCGATCGAAGATTTAACAAGCATGGCAACTTTTGACTGCTGTTATGCAATCTTTGAACATTGTTGGCCAAAAGTAACCTGCTCGTAAAATCTTTTGTGCCATAGCGTAACCAGATTGATGGCCCCCACATGTGACTGAATGGCAATCATTCAGGACTTTTTCAACCTCCTCATTGGTGAGGCACCTTCGCAAAACTGTATTGATACCACAACGGTAAAGTGTATCACCAACGATCATGTAGTCTTTTGCTTGGTATCGAGTACGTCATTGTTCTGAGTGAGAGGTATTAGGCATATATGTTTGGGTTTGGAGATAGATGATTATATCTCCATACCACGGATCACTCGATGATATCAGAAACAAAGATTCATCCACGATTGATGCTTTGGATGTTGAATCGTTGGATGATGATGGGAATTCGCATAGTAACTCCGTGAAAACCAGAGATTTCTTTGATTTGGATTTTACGAATTCCAGATCAAACTCTTGTAAAATAGCTATCCATTTCAAATATTTTCCCCCAAGCAACTAACGTGACAGAATGTAAGTCATTCGGTTGCAATCTGACAAAATGGTAGTTTTGCGAAAGAGGATATAGTGTCAAAATATTTGTACTGCTTGAACAGCCGAAAGAGCTAGCTTTTCAACATAGGAGTACTTGCTTTCTGTATCATTTAAGTTTTGACTTAAATAATAGACAAGATGTTCAATTCTATTCTCTTCTTGAAATAAAACCATCGCGATGGCTGTATCTACTGCAACTAGATACAGGTTAAAGTCTTTTTGATAGTCAGGAGTGTACATTAATGATGCTTTTATTAGGAATTGGTTTAGAGCATCAAAGGAAGCTTGCACCACTTGATCCCAGTTGAAGGGCACTTCTTTTTTCAAAAGACGCGTATAACCTGTAGCAAGTTCGGCGTAATTTGGAATGAACCTCCTCAGAAAGTTTGCTTTCCCTTGGAGTTTCTGAATCTGAAGCAAATTTGAAGGTGGAGGCAGATCGATGATTGCCTAAACCTTACATGGGTCAAGACGAATCCCATCCTTTGACCACAAAGCTAAGTAAACAACTAGAACCGACACAAAACACACACTTGTGTGGATTGGGTCGTATCTTGTAGTGTCAGCAACGTAGAAATATCGATCTCAAATGCTGCGAATGATCGGTTCGCCTTCATGAATGAGCTGGAAGATCATCGAGATATGGTTGAACGATGTTCTTAATGTCATGGAAGGCATAATTCATTGCCCTCTGAAAGGTTGCCCTTGCGTTCTTTAAATCGAAAGGTAGCTTACGGTACACGAACGTGCCCCATAGACAAATAAATGCAGCCTTCGACTGGTCCTGTGGGTGGATATTTATTTGATTATACCCGGAAAATCCATCCATAAACGAAAAGATTTCACATCCAGCACATTCATCAATTATCTGGTCAATGAAGGGTGTAGGGTAATTTTCCTTTGGACAAGCTTGATTTACATCCTTGTAATCAATGCACACTATAATTGTTCCTTGCTTTTTCGTCACAGGAACAATATTCGATAGCCAATCGGTTAGAGGAACTGGCTAAATGAAACCAGCACGTAAAATTTTCTCAACTTCTACCTTACTGGAAGCAGCTTTCTTCTAGTGCACCTACTGAAGCCGTTGTCGTACCGATTTGACATAGCGGATGGTGATTGAGCCAGGTCCTCTACTATGTTATAATTCTATGCTACTCTAGCATGAGGATTAAATGTCGATTTGTGTACTACTCCCTTTAGTGCTTTATCATTAGCTCAGGAATGATGGGTGGCACAACTTCAGTCAAGGTTGTCATCGAACTACTATGTTGATCTTTATCCTTGTTGTTCGACATCTATGGATTCCTGTAATCTTTATTCCTTGTCAATATCAAAGCATCATTTTGCTGTTTCGAAATGGAGAACATAAGCACTTGGGATGGGGAAGCATTGTTGCTAACAACTAGATTGGTTTCTGGGTTTGGAAATGGATTAGTCAATACTGTTGAGGTTTTTGAGTTTCTGAAGAACTTCTTAATCTCAACTTTATGTGGAAAATCTTTCGTCCAATGATCCTCATCGCATATAAAGCATGGATGATCGGGTTTCCTTTTTTCAGAAGGGTTTGCAAAAGATTTTTCAGTAGACGAATCATCTTGTTTCCTCTTTTTTCTTTTCCCTTTCTTCTTTCCCCTGGTTGCTTCGGTTCTTTGCCCTTATCGGTCGACATGGCATTAACCTTTGAGGCAAGAAGTTCTTCATTTTCATTTTGACTGGAAACCATGCAGGCTTTCTTAGATGTAGCCTTTGCGGTTTTTGTGCTTGTAGTGCCTATCACGCCATCGCTGGCATGAGAGTCTTTATTTGATTTAGGAGGAGGAGGAACGGAAAACTCTGATCTCCGAGCATCAAGGATTTTATCATAGAGCATGCCAGACTGAGTATAGATCAAGTCTAGATATTGCGCACAAGCGATGACTTGTTCTTCAGTGACAACCCCCCCTTTAGCCACATCTTTTGTAATAGAAGGTAACAATGACTTAATAAACCATTCAGCTAGGAGCTGATTAGGAACATATGTTTTTACCATTCGATGACGACGACGCCACTCATGAATATGATCAGATATGTGAGTGGCTGTCGTCTGCTTAAAATTGGTAAGAAGCTCCGTTCCTATTTCATACCTTATCGGTAACAGAAAATGGGTTAAAAAGGCGGTGGCAAGGGTGCTGAAGTTATCGAATGAAGCTCTAGGCAATTCAATGTACCATTTTGCTGCTGGACCAGTTAACGTTTGCTAAGAAAGGCGAAGCCTAATCGAATCATCATTGAGAGTGTTGGATGAACACCATAGATGAAAGGTCATCACATGATTCCATGGATCTTCACTCGGATTTCCATTGAATTTAGGAATATCTGACGGAAGTTTATGAGGAATCACCGACCACCAAGGGGCATAAGCAATTGGATCACTTGTTAGTTGATTCAGATCTGGTAATTCTAAAGTTGCTATGAAGGGAAACTGTTGATTCAAGTTTGGCAAAGCATACCCAAGATAAGATGGGATCACCTGAGCAGTGGGTCTTTGCATACTAGCATAGTGTATTTGATGCTGATATCTTTGATAAGGTTGATGGGAATGACCATTATGATATGATTGATAGTGACTGATTTGAATATACGGATACCCATTACCTGCAAAGCCTTGTGGCTCAAGTCCTCGGTAAGCTTGTTGGAATTGTGGTTGTTGATATTGCACCAGCCATGGTTGTGAAGCCATTTGTTGTTGTCCAATACTGGCTGTCTGACCAAGATGAGGGGTAATAGTACCCGTTTGAGCCTGAGTCACTCCATTTAAGGAGCCACTGATCAACGATTGTGGTTGTGTCGTAGAGACAAGAGGCTATTGTATTACGACCTGAGAAACTTGAGGTTGGCAAACAACATGCACTGCTTGTACTTGTGACACTGTCACAATAGCTGGCGTAGTGGGGATATTTAACACAGGTAGACTTGGTTGCATTGAATATACAACTCTTGCCTTTTGAGGCAGCATTGACACCCAACCACTCGATGTGATTCCAGCTTGACCCAAATTATGTTGTGAACTCTCATATGGTTGTTCTCCCGAAGGGAACAATGAAAGGGCATACTGCCCCCCATATGGTGGCAGTCCAATGTTCAGAGGAAAGATTGGCCTCTGGAGACTGGACTGCCCAAATTGATACTATTGCCAAGGATCAATTTGTTGAGACTCAACATAAGAAATTCCAGACATTATTCAGGACGAACAAACGGGAATAGACCATACTATCGAAACAGTCCCTAGGTGGACTTCATCTAGTGGTTGAGCTAGTTGGGATAGATGGTATACTAGCAAACATTGTCGGAGTGGCAACAGGAGGTTCCGCTGCTGCTATGTCGGACGACACAGTCATAGATGTTGATGGTTGTTCAGACATATCGAGTCTATCCAAAATATTTCCTAGCGATTCTACAGGAACTTGCAATGAAGGGAGACTAACTTCTAAAGTAGAAGGATATAGGTGGATCCCAGTTCCAAAATGCAAAGGAGTACTGGACGAAAGATCCTCCGTAATCTCTTCTATAGAAATCGGTCCAGGTGGAAGAGGTAGACTGTCAGGTCCATAAAATATTTCTGGTGCTGAAGAAGGTATAGATTCTGCAGCAACAGGTGCTAGAGGGGTAACAACTTCCGAATAAACCCCATATGGAGCTAGTTCAGGAATAGAAGTGTTTATCGTTACACTAGGATCAGTTCTAATGTCCTCTTGTAACTGCAGAACTTCTTCTGTAGAGGCAAGGGTACTAGAAATAGTTGGAGTAATTGGAGTCTCTGAGGATGTTGAAACACAAGCTTCAAACAAACCAGGACACTTTGACCTAGTTAAACAAGTTCACTGGCCCGGAATGGTTTCATTTCTGGAGTCAAAGATGGTTGACTCATTAGTCTCTGCGAACGACGGAGTTTTGATTAAATTTCTTCCACGATTGAGGAATACTTGATCAACTCAAAATAAAAAGGGGAAAATGTGATTCTGAATTAAATGAAGTTTATGGCGCTTTGACACAACTTTCTTTTTCAATTTTTAAGAGTTGAGAAAAAGCTAAAGATGACTCTAGTCGCCTTCGATTTTTAATGAGCCTAAAGTGACAAGTGCTCAGATGGACCTTTTCTTTTAAGGAGTATGAAAAGGAATGAAAGTGACTACTTTGGAAATCTAGACAGAGGGATTACCAAACCAATCACAAAACTGCAGAATACTTTTTATGGTACGACAGTCAATCTTCCCGAATGTTGTGTTCAGTGCACTGCGATTGATAGGGCGGGAGACATGGCTTCCCAAGGATAAAGGATATAGCCTATTGTGGTCTCCCAATATATACTCGATGGTATGTGGGAGCACAAGTCCGTACTGGTACTTGTCATCTCAAAGAGGAGAAATCAACCAAACTACGATGAAATCGATAGTTACCAGGCTTTACGACGCCGGAATACATCTCTAGCCTAGACTTCTAAATGTTGTGCGTTAGGTTCCAAAGCGTTTTTATGTTCACTGAAATTTATTTTACAGTTGATCTTTCTTAAGAAGTTTGCCTTTAAGGTTCACCGCATGATGTAGATATGCAACTCCTAAATATGCAATCTAATATGATAAACAGACATTTACTTTCTCTTTTTGAAATGAAAATCCTAGCTACTAAGGAAAGAGAAGCGAAATTCTTTCAACATAGAGAAAAGAGCACACACTAAAATGCATTGTCATAAATAAATCTCCATAAGCAGTCTAAATGCAAATGCCCATGCATGTATTTGTTTTCTTCTTTCTTAATGTGTGAATGACAAAAACAATGCTAAGTACAAATCTTAACTATCTTTTATTTCAAAGCAACAATACTAACAATTTTCTTTTCAAAAGACGAAAGGAAGACAAGGATGACACTTTGCGATTTTGAATTGAAAACTGCTTTCGACACTTGAAATACTATTAATTCAAATCAAGTACAAGGGTAACAGTGTAATCGACTATCAAAAAGAGGAGGATTCTTTTCTTTGGCTGAAACAACACTTGCGACACTTTCAAATCAAAAGACAACAGTTCGATTAAGCTACTGTTTGTAAAGGAGAACTGTAAATGGTGAAAAATACATAAAAACATTCACAATTATTTGTACAATGGAGGCTGAATAATGCAATGGAAGGGAGTTTCAACAGTGGTATACTAATCACAGACATCAAAACTCCTAAAAAAAGTTGAAGAGAATGAAGAAAAACCAAAATTTGGAGGTAGAAATAGTATTATCTGATCATCACACCTATAACACAGGGAAATAGGGATGCATCTCACCCACAACACACGGGAGGTGTGATGCATCCAGACTATCAAAAGGAGACAGTGCGATGGTCCAAGGACGAGACTTTAGCTTGTTTTTTTGTCACAGTTTGCAGCTTAGTTCAAGGATTTAGGCTGAGCTAATGATAGTCAGTAAATACAAAACATAGGGGCTGATCTAATGAGGTTACTTGAGCCACCAATAGGGCACTTATGATGTTTGTAAGTCATATTTTTAATTCATAAACTAACCTGAAGATTGACTGAAGCAACGTTTATCTACTTTGTAGCTGCATAGAAAAAGCAATTCGAAGGCTAGCTGGCTTAACTTCAGGCTCCGTCTGTAGCTTATAAAGTAAACAAAATAGAAACAAGCAAACAAGCTATTCACTCCCCAATGGAGTCACCATTTTTTTATTGGGAAAACTAGTGTCCACTCAGAGCTGCTAGTCACACTAAGATGGGTAGCTATCTTAGAAACAAACAAACTAAAGTTACTTTCATTTTCCTTGATGAGAAATAGATGAGATAGAAGTAGAGAGTACCAACCTCAGTCTTCCGCTTGGTTCCCTACTTGTTTCCTCTCCCCTTTGACAGATCTTTGTCGCTCCTTCCTCGCTTGTCCCACTTCAAAGAACACCTATAGAGTCAAAGCAGCATAATACCATCAAAGCATAGAGATCTATAATCGTAAACAATATAGGATCAGATATATATTGACCATACAAATGCATATATCAATTCAATATTCAAAGACATACAAGAATATGGATGAAAACGCAAATAGCTTTATTGATAGAAGTAGTAGAAGAGAGGTGTTACACTGAAATTTGTCACCATGACTATCTGCAGTTAATATGGCTCCATCAATAGTCATATTATCCTCCTTGTCAAGCCTTATACCTCTGCTCTCCATGTCAAACTTCAAAAAAGAGAGAAAGTCATTAAAAATCATGTTTATCTCTGGGTACGTAGGTTCTCTCTACCTTGCCTGCGTGTACGCCCAAATACACTGTACCTGCGTATTTATACGCTCTGTATGCTAAAGCTAGGGTGCGTACCCCTGTAAAGGTCAAAAGGCGCAAGTTTCATCTTTAAAAAGTTACTTGTGGTCACTTCTAGAGCCTTCTAGAAGAGTTCTTGACGTGTATTGAGCGCCTCCAGAGGGTTCATGCACCCCTATGATAGAGGAGCTTATCCCATCAAGAGAGGAGCTACCCCATCCAAAAGAGGGAGTATCCCATTGATGTTGGAACTGAATAACCTCCTCTAGAATACTATAAATACAGCCATTGGGCCAAAGGAGGGGAGGTTGAAAGCTGAACATTCTAAAGGGTAAATGCTGCTGGAATTAGGACTTCCATTGTTGACTTGTGGGGAGAGATCACTATCCTTCCTTGTTGCCATATTGGGAGTGGGTGAGCTTGTCAAAGTAGAGGAAATCTCTTGTTGGACCCTGGGAGGAGCTTGCACAACACCAAGGCTCAGGTTGTAATGGTTTCTTTTTTGTTCCTTAATACAAATAAGTCCATTCTTCTCAATGATTTGTTGTTAATGAATTGTTTCATGTACTCCTTGGTCTATGTGTTGAATATGCTTTGTTTTATGAATATTCAGGTGTTATGTAATCGTTTGCTTGTTAGTGTATGTAGGTTTTAAAGTGAAGGAGGAGCTCATCTGGATCGGCGAGGCTGGACTGCTACAACGAGCGTTGGACTTGAGGTAGGATCGGAAAACACTTGGTTTCTCATAGAATAATGTATGTTTAGAGAAGGATTGCTCTTAATTGTCTTGTTTGTCACTAGAGGGTCTTAGACTCCTAGGGAGGTTAGTTTTGTCAGCAAAAATAACTCTTTCCGCCTGACAAATTGGCGCTCATGGATTTCCTTTGCAAGTTCCTCTGTCTGCTCCTCCTCTTCACTGGCGGATGGACTAAGTTCATATGTGAGAGTTTTTATGTCATCTTCCCTAGTCATATTCCGGTAAATTTCCTAGGCTATAGAGATGGTGTATTTGTGGAGGGCATCCTCTACCAATAATTTAATGAGGCCATGGTGGTCCAGCTGGTCTGGGACCCCTGCATTCAATTTGGTGCCATACTCTATCAAAAATTGGACGAGAAAATATGGCAGATTGAGTTTTCTAGCCATAGGTAAGTCCATTCCATATCTTAATTCATGCAATACTCTGAAGTGATAACCATAAACTATACTGAATCTTCCCTCACAAGAGATATATTTCATGATCTGGCAGCTGACCTCACCCCATGGATGATGTAGACTTGTCCTTCTGATCCCATTCTTATCCTCTACAAGATGTTCATCAGGCTAAAAAAATGTCTTTTTAGCAACCTGTCCTAGTGGTTTTTCTTCTTTGCTCTAAGGTAGCCCAAGTGGAAGACCTGTGATTATGCTGATAAAATTTGGTGTAAGCTCTAGGGTCAGACCCCTGAAACTGACTGTAGCATGTGTTTTTGAATGGGATCTTAAGGACATTAAAAATTCCTCGGTCACCTCTTCATCATATCCATGAATTCTCTCGAAGAAAGACATCCAGTTTCCCTAGTGAAGAGGGCCACCACTTCGGGGTGCTCATGCAATTTGTTGGAGTTCAAAGGCTCCTTTCTCGGAAAACCTCCTGGCATGGTGTTTAGTGACTTCTGAAAATGCTCAGGTAAGGAAGAAGGCAACAATTTTCAAAACCGGAAATAGAGGAATGGCTGATATTTGTCTTTCTAAAACCAGAGAGGGAATTTCTCGTGTTCTTCTTTTTTTCACAACATCAATTTGCAATTTGTCCCTCCCTTCAAACTATTTTCAAGCTACATTTACTCCTCGGGCTTTTAAAGGAACTTAATATTTTTATAGAACAGAGAGTATGCAAAACAATGTTTTTTCTTCTCACAAAGTAAACAGACTTGCAAATTCGTTTCTTTCCCAGACTTCATTTTCTATGGTTGTATCTGCTTTTTTTTATAGAAGAATACGAGGAAGAAAAAGACATATTTTGAGTGCAGAGAAGAAAGCGAAGAGACTGTATGGAACATAGAAAAACACAAGCAGACTTTTGTGCTCACGTTCCTTTCTTTTTTCAACCCAATATTGTGCTTCTAATTCCACCACCTTGTATAGATATCTCACATGAAGATTGGGTTTCTGAGCCTACCTCCTTTCGAGCTCGAATTTGGTAAAAATTCCAAATTTTTCCTCTGCAGAGCTGCTCTCTGGCCTTCCTGTAGAAAGCCTTCTGTAGATAGTGTTCCTGCTACTATAGAATGCAATAATGCTCCTGTAGAGCCCGATAAACAGGAGGGTTTTGAAAATTGGCAGAGAACAACTGGTTTGCTGTTTTGAAGGTGGTAGGTGAGTACTGCAGTCAAGTTCTCATTGACTCAAATGAAAGCAAAAGGTGGTGGAGGCTTCGACCGCAGTGTACTTAAACTAATGGTGTGATTTGCGGTGACAAGGTGAGGTGGCAGAATGGGTACATTATCGCGATCCAGACTGTTGGTCCTACTCTAGTGCCATAATAGTATTTCATGTCACCTGCTCACCATCACTTCCATTATTCCCGTTATATGCCGCCACCACTACCGGTTCTGAGTTTTCTTCGTCCCGAGTTGACGGGCCACACGTGCTGACTACATATCTGAACCGTTGTTTGAATGGAATGAAGCTTGTTTGAACTTGACAAGGGTGGCTTGAACTGAACGAGGGTGGCCAGTTAGCTGGCCACTGATTTCATTTGATCGCGACCATCTCAATGTTCATGCAGTTCCTAAATAATATTCATGCAACAGAGGAACAGGTTTAACCACTTACCTGTTAGTTGCTACTGTTTGGCACTTTGGGTTTTTCTTTTATTACTACTGTTGGTGGTGCTCATCGTTTCTAAACTGGTGGCCTCTGTGGGTGATTTTTGATCAGGCACTGCTCCTCGTACATTGTATATATCTTTGCTGCACTGACCCTGCCTCTGGAGCTTGTTTTTTAAAGGGATCGACTGTTATAAGAATCCTGCAAGATTTCTTGTAGCTGCTTCTCCCTCTAAAATTCCTGGCTGATGCTGGAGCAGGGACTAAAGAGACAACTGTACAAGGTTCTAAAGGAAAGGAGTAACAACTGGAATACATCAGGTAAGAAACAAGTGAAGGATGTTGTTGTTTTACTCGTCATTATTTTTTGTTTAAAGAATGAAAGAAACATAATTTCTGTATTTGCCTGTGTAGGGAAGGAAAAGAAAGTGGAAGTGTGGGTGTGCAGGGATGGAATGGAGAATTAGGTGGATGGATGGTGGCAGGGAGGTCCACAGGCCTTTTGGACAAATTTCCAGCCCTCAGATCCTTCTCCGAACTTGATTTTGGGCTCTCTGTAGTTTCTACAGGAGCCTCCTATAGAATGCACAAAGTTTCCTGTAGGATGCAAAATTTTCGGAACAAATGAGATCAAGGCTTGGGAAAAGACAATGGAAATGGAGGAATGAGTTATTAAGGGTGTATGCAGCCTGGCCATGTTTTTTCTCTTGTGTGACCCTCCTGCAACCTGCAATGCATTCAAAAAGAAGTTAGGATTTTTCTGTTTTTTTCTTTCCATCTTTTTATTTTTTTATTTTATTTTTATGAGATAGTTGGGGTGCCTCTAGGAGGTTTTCACCCTCACTGCCTTCCCTGGGTGCCTCCAAGAGGTTTTCACCCAAGGATCTTTTTTTTTTTTTTTTTTTTTTTAGCTCAAAGTGTGGGTGGAGTGGAGGTAGAGACCTGCTCCACTGCCAACATGGTTTTACTCAGACTCTCAATGAATTCCTGCTTGGAAAGGGGCTTCCTATAGATATTCAACCGATGCCCATTGACAAGCATGGGCATGGCTTCTTCATCGATAATCTAGATCAGGACTAAACCATTGTCATTGCATTTTTCAACTGTGTATGGTCCCAACCATCTTGTCCTTAGTTTTCCCTGGAAATATTTATATCTTGAATCATAGAGCAATGCCCAATCTCCTTCTTGGAATTGTTTTTCTTTGAGGCATTTTTCATGCCATATTTTTCTTTGAATTTAGACTACGTCTGAGTGGAGAAGGGCCTGCAATCTCTGCTCATCCAAACCATTTAGCTAAAGTAACCTTTTCTTTTGTGCATGGCTGAGGTCTAGGTCCAGCTGAGCTTCCATCCTTAATGTGTTATATTCAAATTCTATTGATAACAAAGCCTTCTTCTTGTAGACCATCTGATAGGGTGTGAACCCTGTGGTGGTTTTCCATGTGGTGTTATAGGCCCAGGTGGCCTCAACCAATCGATCTGCCCAATCTTTTCTACTGCTGCTCACTGTCTTAGTCAAAATGCCTTCCAAAGCTCTGTTAGTGACTTCCACCTGGCCATTTGCTTGCGAATGATAAGGGGTGGAAGTTTTGTGCTTAATCTTGTGATGTGTGAGCAAGTAATCAGATTGGAGGTAAACTGACTCCCTTGATATGTAACTAATTCTCTTGGATAGCCAAACTTGTAAGAGATATTTTCCCTCAAAAACTCAGCTACTTTTTCTTCGGTTGCTGCCTTGATCACCTTTGTTTCTTCCATTTTGTCAGATAATCAGTACACACAATGATGTAAGATTTCTGTTTTGAAGGAGGATTGATGGGACCCATAAAGTCCATGCCCCACTTCTCAAATGGCTCGAAAGTCACTTGAGGTTGCAGGGGCATCTCATCCCTTGAAGTAGGTTTTCCCATCCTTTGACATCGGTCACATTGGCTGATATATTTTTTGACATCTTGATGAGGAGTGGGCCAATAGTAATATGCTTGTATAATTTTGAAGGTAGTCCTTTTTGCTACAAAATGGCCTCCATAGGGCCCATCATGATAGGTTAGGAGAATGTCAAAAACTTCCTCCTCCCTGACACATTGCTTCAAAATATGATCTGGGCCAAGCTTAAAAAGGTTGCCCCCAATCTAGGTGAATGGAGCACTTTTCCTCACGATCTTGCTCTTCTCTTTTGAGGACAAGTGTGGTGGAAACTGTGCTGAAACCAAGTAATTTTCTATATCAACAAACCATGTAGAGAGTACTAAAATAGCGAATAGGTGTTCATCTGGCATTTGATCATCCACCATTCCTTCTTCACCTGCAGGCAGATCTAATCTAGACAGAAAATCAGCAACAACATTTTCCTTACCCGGTTTAACAAGAATGGTCAAACCAAATTGCTGCAATAAAAGTAACCATCTAATGATACAAGCATGTGCATCTGGTTTATTCATCAAATACCTAATTGCAACATGATCGGTGTGTACAAATGTTTGATAGCTGGTGATGTAGTGTCTGAACTTATTTAGGGAATGGACTATAGCTAGGAGATCCTTTTCGGTTATAGTGTAATTTAATTATGCATTAGACAGGTTTTTATTGACAAAATATATGGCATAAGGTAGCTTCTCATCAACTTGCCCTAAGGCTGCTCCTATTGCTTTGTTCAAGGCATCTGTGTGAATATGGAAAGGTAGGGCCTAATTTGGACCTCTCAAAATTGGGGTAGTTATCAGTTTACCTTTCAAGGTATCCAGAGCCTCTTGACAGTTGTCAATCCATATGAACTCAACATCTTTTCCTGAAAGGCCAAACAATGGAGAGGCTAGCTTACTAAAATCCTTGATGAATCTTCTATAATACCCTGCTAAGCCTAAGAAACTCCGAACATCTCTTACCTTTTGAGGAGGTGGGACCCTTTGGATGATAGTAATCTTGTTGGGATCCACCTGTAATCCTTGCTGAGAAATTGTATGACCTAGCATGGTCCCTTTAGTCATAAGGAATTCACATTTTTCAAGGCTAAGGGATAGGTTCATTTCAATGCATTTGGCTAAAACTTTTCCTAGTTTAGTCCGAGCTTCCTAGAAGTTATAACCATAAGGGGTAAAGTCATCCATATATATTTCCACTGAATCATGAACCAATTTAGCAAATATGCTTAGTAATTCTCTCTGGAAAGTGGCGGGAGCATTGCGCAACCCAAAACGAAGGACCTGGTATGAAAAAGTACCCCAAGGACAAGTAAAAGTGGTCTTATCTTGGTCTTCCAAGTTGATTTGGATCTAGTTGTACTCACTAAACCCATATAGGAAGGAGAAGAACTTCTTCCTTACCAGGCCATCTAACAATTGATCTATGAAAGGCAAAGAAAAATGATCCTTCTTGGTGGCCTTGTTTAGTTCCCGATAGTCTACACAAATTCTCCACTTCCCATTTTTCTTTGGCACTAGCACCAAAGCAGAGACCCATTCACTGTCAAAGTTGGGGTAGATGAATCCTGCATCCAACAACTTTTGCAGTTCTTCTTTGACAATGTCCTTAAGGGCTGGATTCATCCTCCTTTGAGGTTGCCTGACTGGTTTACAATCTTCTTTAATGTAAATCTGATGAGTATAGACTGAAGGGTGGACTCCCTTCATCTCCTTATAGCTCCAAGCATAAGCATCCAAGTGGTTTTTCAGTAAGTTACACAGTCCTTTCTCTTGAGAGGTGGATAGGGATGAATTGATCCCCAAGGTTCTTTCTGGGCCGAATTCCACATCCTTCACTCGGAGAGAGGTCAGATCAGCCACATAGAGATCAACTATAGGATTTACTTGGGTTTCTTCCACCAACTCTTCTAATGGCAACACATAGGGGGGTGGATTCTGAATCAAGTTTTTAATAAGGTCATCCTTGGTTTGTGGGCCCCTCATGGTAGCCTCTACTATACCCAATGGTGAAGAATAGACTTCATCCTCATCTTCCTCCTCCAACCAGATAGGTAAATCATGTTCTAATAGTGGTTGGGCAGGAGGATATAGGACTAGATGTTTGGATATATGCCCATTCTTGATTGTCATGTTCCCAGCTTGACAACTGATGTAGGCATCTGCAGTAGCAAACCAAGGTCTTCCCAGGATGAGAGGATACCCGGTGAGCTTTGCCTTCAACTAGAGAACCAGGAAATCAGCAGGATACTCCTAAGAGTCAATAGAGACCATTATATCTTCCATAATCCCCTCAGGGGTCACGGTGGAGCGGTCTACTAATTGTAGGACTGTTGTGGTCTTTCTCAGGGAACCCTAAAGGTTGAGTTTGAGCATAGTTTCCCTGGTCATCACATTAATGGTGGCCCCTAGATCAATCAAGGTATGGGGGATTATGGTGCCATTGATGTGAACATCGACTATAGGACTACCAGGATCTAGATATTTAGGACAGATTACCTGCCCCAACATTAGGTCAGATAGTTGTCTTATGACATTGATAGTTGGATCATCTCTCTTGTGCCGGCCTAGGTGCCTGAAGCACTTCTCCTTGATCATCGTGTTGTATATGGGCACATCTTTTATGGCTTGGAGAAGTGGTATCTTTACACATAACTATTTTAATTCTCCTAGAAGTTCAGTTTCTTCTGGGGTCAGTTGTATGGTTCCAGTTAGTCTCTCAAGAAAGGGTGGAATGACTTTTGGTTCACTTTCCTGTTTTTCTTCGTCATCCTCCTTAGCAAGAGGTTGGCTATATGGGAGAACCTTCCTAGACCATAGGTTAATCTCCTAAATCTCCATAACATAGGTTGGACATGATGTTTCTCCACTATATACCTACTGGGCTTCTCTGTTGTTGGGGTTCAGGTTCAGTTGAGCAGGTATTTGGGGTTGTCTTGGTGGAGCAGGAGGTAATGGTTGTGGTTGAGCAGGTGGTGGAGGCAAAAGAGTGGGAGGAGAGTTGTACTGGGGCCTCCAGCCCTGATGAGGTGCATTCCACTGAGGCTATGGCTGAGCATAAAAGTGAAATGAATGAGCCACTGGCAGAGCCTGGTATTGAGGAGGATATGACCAAGGAGGGGGTGTGGACCAGGAAGGATGAGTAGGGGGACCCCAAGAAGGCATGGAAGTGGCTTGATTAGCGTTGTAATAAGTCTGGGATGTTCCTTGCATTCCCTGCTGGTAAGGTCCGAGTCCATGTGGCCTCCTTTGGTTCATGAAATAGAGTGGTTCAGTGGCTCCTTCGGCCCCTTGATATGCAACTTTAATTCCAGGCAAGGAAGGGCACTGATTTGTAGGATGGTCTTCTTCACAGACTAAACACACTTCTATAGAGTGCCATGGAAATTCGTTCCTAGGATGCTTTTTAGTGAACCTGGGACAAAATATGGCCAAAGCCCTCTTGGCTTCCTCTTATTTCCTTTTGATATGCAAGGTATCCATTTGCATGGCAAGGGTCTACCTCATCTCGCTCTTGAAATCTTCCAGCCGAATCTTAAGTTCGTTTCTAAGGGATGAACTAGATGAGGATGTACTGGCTAAAGATTGACTTCCCCTACCTCTCATTCTAGCTGACCTAGAATGGTTTCTAAAAACAGTATGTATGTCATCATAAAGTAGTTGGTAGATGTCTCCCCCAGCTGGCAAATGAATGGTATCTAGAAGGTCTTCAAAGACTCCTCTGAGCAGAACCAACTTCAGGGATTCAGGGTCAAGTGTGCACCTAGCCCTTTTATAACTGAGTTGAAACCTTTCTTCATAGCCTTCTAAAGATTCATCACTTCCCATGGTCATTCGGAAGATTTATTCCTTGGTATCCTTTGACTTATAGTAGTCCCAATACTTGTTGTTAAAGGCTTGCTGCATCTGAGCCCAAGTTGTGATACTATTTCCAGGTAACCCCATGAACCAGTGCAATGCTGCGTCCTTGAGGGTAAAAGGAAATAGTTTCAACTCCTGCTCGTCCTTTGCATAGACATAGGTTCGACAGAGAACAACAAATTCAAACAAGAAGGTATCAGGATCTTCGGTAGTCAGTCCATAGAAGTGAGGTAAGGATGAAGGACTTATGTTTTTCATGTGTCCCCATTGGTCTCTCGAATAGGAAAGGCACCTTCTATTCTTTCCCCATTTCCTCTAACGTTTCTGTTTTCAGCCATGGTCTTAGGAGGAATGGTTTCTTGCTACTCTTCTATTATATGATCTTCGTATATCTCTGGAGGTTCACCTATAGGTTCTTCTGGATCACTGCCACCAAAGAATAGAGAAGGGTGACTTAATGATGTGGTGGGAGTGTTGGGTTGGAATTTTCCCGAATTGTCTCTATTCCTATGAGGCATGGAAGGAAATATCTTTTTTGGGTGAGTTTTGTGTTTTTTTCTGCTTGTACCTGCAAAACTAAAATGGATTGAACAACAACTTGCAAATAACTAAAATGAATCTTGCTAAAATGGAAATTTCAGAACTAGAATGAAAGCAGGAAATGTCTAATCTACGCTTGCTGAAATGAAATTGCAAAATTGAAATGAAAGCAGGAAATGTCTAATCTATGCTTGCTGAAATGAAATTGTAGAATTGAAATGAAAGCAGGAAATGTCTAATGTAGAAATTTTGAATAATATGACACTTATTCACAGAGATTATCCTGATTATACACTATTTCAAAATGCATGCATAATACATAACCTCCTCTACGTTGATCATCAATTTGTGGAATTAAAGAAACAATCGCATGCACATTGAAACATCAATCACACATATCAACACAGTATGTACTGGGGAAAGCATACAACTGAAAACCCCTCAACTATCTGTCTATTATGATGATAGAGAACATCTAACAATACATAGTACAATACTCCTCACAAGTACTCAGTACTATCTCCACCTGCTACACACAAACTAGCTCAGATCTA
>APFE031330501.1:0-17577 GCA_000404065.3 Pinus taeda | reverse complement strand
TTCAAAAAAATTACAACAAGATTCCAGTACATCTGATACATTTAGCTAGCAAAATGATTCATTATGGTACAAAGATCGCTTATACCTCTGTAAGAATTCGCAACTCAAACAAAATATTCTTATGGAATTGCACACCTCTCTCTTAGGAGGGCACTCAGGATTTTTAAAAAATTACCACATGGCTAAGAAGGATTTTTTTTTGGATGGCCTTAAATTGGATATTCAAAATTTTGTGGCAGAATGTTTGGTTTGCCAACAAAATAAAGTTGAAACAATTAAGACCACGGGTCTATTACAACCTTTATTCATTCTAAGCCAACATTGGGAGGAGGTTTCAATGGATTTTATCACAGGTTTACCCAAGTCTGAGGGAAAGTGTGTCATCATGGTGGTAGTGGATAGACTTACCAAGTATGCACATTTTTGTGCATTATCACATACATTTAAAGCTAGTACAATTTCTACTGCTAGTACAAGTGACAGAGATTCCATTTTCACTGGAAATTTTTCAACAAAATTATTTTCTTGTCTTGGTACTCAGTTAGCTCACAGCTCATCTTATCATCCTCAATCTGATGGGCAAACTGAGATAGTAAACAAATGTTTGGAAGGATATCTTCGTTGCTTTGTATCTGATAAACATACACAATGGGTCGTTGCCTCTGGCTGAATGGTGGTATAACACTTCTTTCCATACAAAAACAAAAATGACCCCATTTATAACACTTTATGGATATCAGCGACCATCCATCACATCATATTTAAGAGAAAATTCTTTCAAGCAGTGGAACATCACATCGAACATCAACAACAAGTCCTCCAACTCTTAAAGGATAACCTCGTGTTGGCACAAAATAGAATGAAACAATAGGCAAATCAACATCGCAACGAAAGAAGTTTTGATGTACGTGATTGGGTATTCCTACGGCTACAACCATATAAACAAATGTCCCTCAAGCAAGCTAAGAAGGATAATAAATTATCACCAAAGTATTATGGTCCATACAAGGTGTTGCAAAGATTGGTACTATGGCATACAAATTGGAGCTTCCTGCAGCTTCTCGAGTGCACCCAGTTTTCCATGTTTCATGTTTAAAGAAGGTTAGAGGTGACAAGCTCCCAGTTCAAACAATATTACCAGAACTTGACGAGGAAGGAAATTTTATATTGGAACCGGAAGCAATCATAGAAACAAGAACTCAACAGCTACGAAATCGATCAATTTCGGAGTATCTCATCAAGTGGAAGAACTTGTTCTCTAAAGATTCCACATGGGAAGATGAGAATTTTATACAGAAGCATATAGAACTACTCAAGCATTGAGGACAACACTTTTTTGAAGGAGAGGGGCATGTTAGGTCCCTATAATACTAGTGATTACCCCATTACAATTGTAGTTGTATCCCTTATTAATATTTTTGTGCCCCTATTGTCCCCATATTGTTATTACTGTGCCCCATAGAATCCCTCTATTGTTATTTTTGTGCCCTTATTTTATTATTGTTAGGTTGGCTAGGTTATATTGTGACTCCTTAGACTCCTATATATAGGAAGGAGGTTTTGTCATTTGAATCATCAAAGAATCATTCATTTGTGTAATGTAAAGGAGGTTGCCCCGTTGAAGAGGTTGAATTCTAAGGCGTTGATCTATCTTTTCTATCTTTTTGTGAGCTGGTTTCATAACACTTATGGTTCATTTTCTTTTTTGATGATGCATGTTGGAGAGTGGTGCCAATTTGTTGTTCTTTTCGAGCTGCATATTTTTACCGTATATTCCCCCTTCTGATGCCTTCTTCCTTTTGATGATGTACAGGTGTTGGACCTTGTTATTATTGATCTTCCTACTGTTGTTGAACTCTAGAGGAGCTTTCTCATCCTTGTAGTCCCTATTATGAAGATGGCTATAGACTTTGTAGTTTCTTTTGTGGGATAGGCCGCTACAATATTTTTTACTGGATGTCTACAGGATTTCCTATTGCTGCCTTTCCCATAAAATCTCACATTTTTCCTCAGTTTTGAAGTAAAAGGGTTGTTCAAATGAGTGGAGAATGGGGTTATGGAATGGAAGGTGAGAGATGATTCTCTTGGTATTCCTCCTCTTTCTGTTTTATCTCTTTTTTCTTTTATATAAGTATTTATATAAATATATTAAGTTGAATTTCTTTGATGATGCGAAAACCATGTATGAAATGTATTAGCTACGATATGGTGAGGTAAATGATTTTTTCACATCTAGACATAGGCTTGTGTCACCACCTTTCCATTAGACTACTTTCCTTGTGGTTTTCAATACCTCTTGTAATTCCTAGAGGAAACTCTTATAGGATTACAGGGAACCCTATAGAAAACACAAAATTGTTTGAATTGATCTGGAGTAGAGTATGGAGGATAATGGAGTAGGGGGGTAATGGAGTATATGAGATGGGTGAAGTAAAACATGTCTTTTGTAGGTCTTGTTGTCCTCTACATGTTGTGCTTCTCTTCCTATGCAGATCTACAAAACATAATTGTCATGTTTGTATCTTTTTCTCTCTATTTTATTTTTTATTTTTTAAACAACTAGTCTGCCTCCAAGAAGTTTCATCCTAGGTTGCTTTCCCTAGGGCCTCAAAGAGTTTCCACCCAGATATATGTATATGTATATATATATATATATATTATATATAATATACTATATATATATATATATTATATAATATATCTATAATAACTATATAATATATACTATATATATATATATATATATATATATATTAAATACTATATATATATATATATATATATAATATACTATATAGAAATATAATATATATTTGGAACACTCTTGGGCCACCTGAAGAGGTTTTCAACCCAACAATGGTAATCAAGTGCCTCATGGAGGATTTCACCTAAGCCTCTTTATTTATTTATTTTCTCTTTTTTTTTTTGTTTTTGTTTTTTTTCTTCAGGGACTTGGTGGTGTGGAAGATGAGACTTGCTCGACCACCATTAGTGTCTTGCTAATTCTATTGATGAATTCCTGCTTTGATAAGGGATTTTTATAGATTTTTAATCTGTACCCATTGACAAGTAAAGGGATAGCCTCTGCGTCAATGGTTCTTATTTGAACAACACCATTATCATGACACTTTGCTATCACATAAGGCCCTAACCATCACAACAAATCCCAATCACCTTCTTGAAATTATTTGTCTTTTATATTCTTGTCATGCCACATTTTCCTTTGAACTTGAGTCACTTCTACATGCAGGAGGGCCTACATCCTAAATTCATCTAACCCATTTAGCTGGAGTAATCTTTCTTGTTGTTCCCTTGTGATATCTATATTGAGTTTTGCTGTCATCCTTAAGGTGTTGTATTCAAATTCAATGGACATCAGGGGTTTTTCCCCATAGGCTAGCTCATAAGGAGTGAAGCCAATGGTGGTCTTCCAGGTGCTATTGTAGGCCTACATGGCCTCAACTAATATTTTTTCCCAATCCTTTTTGTTTATGTTAATCACCTTGGTCAGAATGCCTTCTAATGCTCAGTTGGTTACTTCCACTTACCCATTAGCCTGTGGGATTTTATGTGCTTGATCTTATGCTATCTTAACAGATTTTTTATCATGTGAGATGTAAATTGACTTCCTTGATTGGTGAGCATCTCTCTAAGGTACCCAAACTTATAAAACACATTCTCCCTTAATAACTCAGCCACTTTTTCTTTTATTTCTACTTTGATGTTTTTGGCTTCATCCCATTTTGTTAAGTAGTCAATGCACACAATGATGTACTGCTTCTGCCTGGATGGAGGGTCAATGGGCCCGATGAAATCCATGCCCCACTCGGCAAATGGCTCAAAAGTCACTTGAGGTTGTAGAGGCATCTCATCCCTTGGGGTAGGTTTCCCCATCCTTTGGTACCAATCACACTAGCTGGTATACCTCCTCACATCTTGGTGAAGAGTGGGCTAGTAATAACTAGCTTGTAGTACCTTGAATGTTGTTCTTATGGTTGCAAAGTTTCCTCCACAAGGCCCATCATAACAGGCCAGAAGGATTTCGAAGACTTCCTCCACCCTAACACATCTTCCTAGAATTTGATCTAGACCTAGCTTGAAGAGATTTCCCCCAATCCAAGTGAATGGGGCTCTTTTCCTTATGATTCTTCTCTTTTCCTTGCAGGACAAATTTGGAGGAAAAAGTGCAGATACCAAGTAGTTTTCTATGTCAAAAAATCATGGATAGAGAACTAAAATGGTGAATGAATGTTCATATGGTAACTAATCATCAACTCTTCCTTCATCCCCTATAGGAAAAGTCAATATGGATAAAAAAATATGTTACTGCATTCTCCTTATCAGGCTTATAAATAATAGTTAAATAAAGTTGTTGCGCTAAAAGTAACCATCTAATAATCTGGGCATTTACATCAGGTTTATTCATCAAGTATCTATTTGCAGCATGGTCGGTGTGTACAATTCTCTGGTAACCAATAATGTAATGTCTAAATTTATTCAATGAATGCACAACAGCTAGGAGCTCTTTTTTAGTCACTGTGTAGTTTAGTTCAGATTTTGACAAATTCTTACTAATGAAGTAAAGGCATAAGGTAGCTTGTCATCCATCTAGCCTAGAGTTTCTCCTATAGATTTGTGAGAGGAATCAGAATGAATATGATTTGGGCCTCAGAGAATAGGTTCAGTAGTCAACTTGTCCTTTAGGGTGTCGAGGGCTGCTTGGTGGCTTTCTGACCATAAAAATTTAGAGTCTTTGGCTAATAACCCAAATAAGGGAGAAGTTAACTTGCTGAAATATTTTATAAATCTCCTATAGTGTCTCGCTAAACCTAAAAAGATTCTGACATCCCTTTGTTTTTTTGGATTGGGGACCATTTTGATGATGCCTATCTTATTTGGGTCCACCTGCAGTCCTTACTGGGATATTGAGTGACCTAGAACAGTCCCTGTAGTAATCAAGAAATCACATTTTTCTAGACTAAGGGATAAGTTCATCTCAATGCATTTATTTAGCACCTTACCCAGGTTACAGAGAGCCTCCTAGAAATCACATCCATAGGGTGTGAAGCCATCCATATAAATTTCCACTGCATCATGGACTAGCTATACAAAGATACTCACAACTGCTCTCTGGAAAGTGGCAAGGGCATTGCATAGACCAAAAGGAAGGACCCTATAAGAAAAATTACCCCAAGGATAGGTGAAGGTGGTTTTATCCTGGTCCTCTGGGTTGATATGGATTTAATTGTACCCGCTAAACCCATCTAAGATAGAGAAGAATTTCTTCCTTGCTAGACCATCTAACACCTGGTCAATGAAAGGTAGAGGAAAATGGTCCTTCTTTGTTGCTTTGTTTAGCTCTCTGTAATCAACACAAATCCTCCACTTTCCATTTTTCTTTGGAACCAGCACTAGAGGAGACACCCACTCACTGTCTGAGATGTTAGAGTCGGTCTAGTCAGTCCTCCGTTAGAGATCAAAACTCTTTATGCATTTCATTTTTAGGTGTCCTGCTCCATTCACTCAGCTGCATTCCACTAGGGGCATGCCATAATCTGAAGGAAAAGGTCATGCTAGTAATTTCCCCTCATGTCTGGCTCCTGCTGGCTTAGGTCTTTTGTTAATGATCACCAAAGTCCATGACAGTCAAGGTCTAGTCCTTTAATGGAAAAAAGTCATTTTTGATCATTAGGTCTAGGGATTAATCAATTTGGTCTTCAAACAAAGCCATGCAGGCCAGAGTGGGGCCCTTACAAAGTTATGATTCAGAGAGTTTCATCGTCATGTGGATAGAATTCAACTCTTCTTCAAAACTCAGTTTTGAAGAAAAGTCAAACAGTGACATTTATGATAAAATTTTCAAAAAACGTCAGTTAATTTCTTCAAATGCAGTCATGATTTCCATGGCCAAATGTCTTGTCATGCAATCCCTGCAAAGAGTGCCGAAAATTTCATCACTTGAGCTAAAATTTCAAAGGGAAAAGTGAAAATCAGTGTTGCTTTAACTCAGTGAAAAAGTGTCAAAACATAACATTAGAAAAATGGGTTTTTGAAGAAGCAAAAATTTAACCCATGACTTCCAAGTCTTTATATACAAGTTTTCACCAAAATCAAAGCCACTGTAAAAATCAAGTTCATAGGGAGACATTGCAAAGTGTTTGAGTGTGCATCGTGCGTGTTTGGAGCAAAGTTGGAGGAAGCTTTCGGGGCGTGGTGCATATACACAGGGGCGTGGCACACACAAAAGGCGCGGCGCACACAGAGCCACCCCTTAGTGCATTTTTCCAACAAGTGCAATGCACACCCAGGGCCCGGTGCACTGGGTTCGGTGTGCAGCGCACACCCACAAAGGGCCAAAACCGTGCCAAATTTCCTCAAATTTCTTGTGAAGCCCCTCAAATTGATAGGTAGGCTCTATGACATGACTTGTTCATCAAAGTTTATAAGTAATATGGTGGTTTATGGCTATGTTTGAATGCAAAAAAACTCATAAAGTCAACCACAAGAAAACACCAAAGGCCATTGTTGCTAGGGTTGCATAATTTTGGTATTGAGGCCAAGGTTCCATTTTCACCCACCATTTTTCCCTCACCTACCGTTTTTCCCTATCCTCCCTTTCTCATTTTTCCTATTATCCCTACCCTAAAACACTACCAAACCCTATTCCCTTTCCCTTCCTCTTATTTGTCAACATAACACCCCAAAACCCTACCTTGTCAAAACCCCCAAAACCCTACCCTATCAAATACCCAAACCCCCTACATATCCCTAAACAAACTTCTCCCCATAACTCCTATTCTTATCCCATTACTCCCCTCCTAATACTCCCTTTTGTTTCATTGTCCCCTTGGTGGCAGATATCACAAAAGCACCCAGCTTCACACCATCATTAAAGGGCAGCCTAAGTACAGTACATAGCAATCATGGCATCAAAGCATTCAACAGAGTATGAGATGGAGACACAAAGTGATTCATCCTTGGAAGAACAAGCTACCAGGAGACATCACAAGAGTGGCAAACATGTTAGGGATGAGCCCACTACCCTCACTGAATTACAAGCATGCCCTCTTGCCATGTCATGTTTCCAGCATCTATCATGTTTTGAATTTTGTCAAAGGGTAGCTAATGTTAGAGTTCATCATGAGTTGGCCCGTCTTTTTGTGCTTCACCTACATGGAGGTCAGTCTATCTTGGCCGGGGTCACCTTCACATTAACACCCAAAACTATCTCAGTGGCAACAGGCATACCAAATGTTGGAGAACAGTGGCATAAGAAAAAGAAGGTGGATAGGCAACACTATGAGCCTTACATTAAGGCCAGATTCTTAAGTCAGCTAACAAGAGTCTTCCCATTCAGATTTTTGAAAGATGAGTATGCTCCACTCATGAAATTGATCATGAAATACTTCAGCTGTGAGGGGAGGTTCTCTCAACTATATGCCTATCACATCAGGTTGCTCATGCACTTTACCAGGGTAAGGATGATGAACCTCTCATTTTTCATTTGCAGGAACATTGAGAGGATGAACAGCTTCATGCAACATAAGACCCCTCAGCAGCAGCTTAACAGTGTTTATCACTTTGCTCTTATCCGGATTTTGGTAGATCATCAGTTGGGATTGCAGGGCATTACTTGGGAGGACTTCATCTTCCGTGACCTCTTCAGCACTTCACAGGTACTATCAGAGGCATAGCATGAGATAGGTGGTCCTTCTCATCAGTATGAGCGCCATGAGACCACTACCATGCTAGTTTTTGTTACATATTAGAGAGGCAGTAGGCACTTGTTCGCAGCAGTAAAGTGAGTGTTATCTCCACCCAGGGTGTAAGGGGCCTCGCTTTCGGCATCGACTACATAGGTACAGGATAAGGGCAAGAGGCACATGCATGATGAGGGGCCATCCGGTGAACAGGAGGCCGATTTCATCCTCATTCAGGATGATGATGCAAATGTGGAGAGTGACCGACTTAGGATGACTATTCAGGAGCAGAACACAGAGATCCAAGACTTGTAACTCAATGTGGAGAGGGCCAAATGGATCATCAAGTATTTGGAATAGAGGAACAAGCAGCTTGAGGACTAGCATGAGATCATGGAGTTGCAAAACATCCATGAGAATCGACAAGCTGCCCAACAAAGGAGGATCAAGCTCACCACCTTAGAGCAAGAGATCAACAATGACCGTGAGTCCTGGCTAGAGCAGATCAACATCCACTTGGAGAGACTGCTGGAGAAGGCCGACAGAGACAAAACCATACTAAGGAGGATGGTTTATCATTACAGGGCACGAAACATGAGTGCAAAGGCCCGGATAAGGAGCTTGAAGGCAAAATTGAGCAAAGCAACAAAAGAGGCAAAAGAGGCAAAAGAGAAAGATCAGCTTCAAATCTTGGTTGAAGCTTCTGTGGCCCAGCATACTACCTCTTAGAGAACCTCCAGCCCACATTTCAAGAAATTTGGGGTAATTTTGGTCACATGGTAATTTTTTGGTCAAAACACAGGTTTTTTCTCCTTGTGCGCTGCGCCACTGGCGCGACGCTTAGAATTGGGAGCTCCAAATTGGAAATGGCTTGCATTTTTGCATTCAACATGCAAAATCACGACTACTGGTGCTTGGACAAGAAATTTGGGCATGATTTGAGTCTCCAGGAGGCCAGAAACACCCAAAAAATGGCCTCTCTACCCCTATTTTGACACACAGGAAGCAGTCTTGGGAGAATGAATATTTGGAGGGGAAAATGAGCACCAAATTCAAAACTTCCACTTGGGTTGGAAATTAGACAGGCCAAGATTTCCAACAAGCACACTTGGGCATATTTTTAACTCTTGCAAGTGCCTCAAAATAGGCTCCAAAGTGGCCTGGCACATATATAAATTGGCGCGGCGCATATAGGGAAAAAGGCCAAATTCACCTCCGTTTTGCGAAATTTCGATTCGCGACTTTCCACAAGTGGGCCCGCTCATCTACATTTCACTTTTTCGGCACCTAAGGCAGAATTTAAGGTATTTTCACTCCAAATTGGCTTCTATCCAAGTGGCAAAGGAAGGCAAACAGTCACCCAAGCCATTTGTCATGTTTGTAACACTGCACCTATAGCTAATGGTTGGCTTTCCACCTCCATTTTGTAATGATTCAAGTAACTCCCCAACCCTTGGGCATTCTATCTCCTCATGGCACATTCTATATATTGTATGCAAGCTATTTGCAAAGGGTTGGTTGGCTTGTAAGTTCTGGGAGACTATGGGAAAGAAACTATGTTTCCTCATTGTATAGTTTGACAGAGGATCAATGAAAGGCAGCGGCTCTGTTTCATGAGATTCATGTGGTTGTGAGTGTAGAAAATGTGTCTCTTATGTTTCATATGTATTTCGTTATGTTTCATAGTTCATTTCATATTCATTTCCAGTGAAATTTTCTAAGTTAGATAAGGTAGAATTCAATTTTATTGTTCTGCCTGTGGGAAAATTTCATGTTCAGTGTTCTTTCTTCTATTGAAAAGGATTCACGTATGTATGCCCTTTTCACCCTCCTAAGCAATCTCTCCATTCCACACTATTTCAAACTAAATTGCTAGACTTTTCGCCTGTCTTGCCTCACGAATTAATCTATGCCTTTGTATTTCATCCTATGCTCATTGTTGTCCATTGGTCCTAAACCAAAAGAAACGTTGGTGAGTCGGTCCAAGACTATTGCATTAGATTCAATTCAGTTTATAATGAAATTCCAGATCATCTAAGGCCACTGTTGAGACTAGCCATGGTGAAGTTCCTAAATGGTTTTGATGCTGACATGGCTTATCAATTAAGAGAGAGAGAACCGGCCACAATGGAAGACATGCAAAAGATAGCGGTCAGCGTTGAAGCAAATCTGCTGACCAAGAGGGCTAGAGCAAAGGCAGAAACAAAGGTCACCGTAAAATAAGAATCTTCCTCGGTAGATCAACTACTTCGGAAGGTAGAGAAGATGCTTGAAAGAGTGAAACTTGACAAACCAGAGCCACAAGTTAGAAATCCTAACTTTCGTGGTCAGCAACAACCACAATATAGAATAAGACAGAGAGATCAGCGAGCCCAAGAGCAGACAGCACAGCAGCCAGTATAGCCACCTTTGCAGCAAAATTTTGTACATGGACCGGATTCAAATGAGGAAAGGAATATAATAGGTGAAGAAAACCATCTCTTTACTCCTGATGATTTGCCTATTTATCTCACTGAGGATGAGGAGTATGCAGAAAGTTCAGTGGTACACAAAGATGTAGATTTCATTCTAGCGAGCGACACCGTCTCGGGGGAAGAATCAGATGAGTACCAAAGAGGCTATATGAATGCTTTGTCCGCCCAATAGCAGCGATATTCACTTAGAAACAGAGATGTGCCGGTCAAACCAATTTAGAAAAGGAAGGATGTTGAGGCATCAAAGAAGGATTCATCAGTTGCACAAAGGAAAGGAAAAGAGGCAGTTGATCTGGAGAGCAGCAAATCACCATCAGTAGAACAATCACATCAGCAAATTGCATCAAAAGAAAAGGAAAGGAAAGAAATCCTAGTTAAAGAGGTAGAAAAGATTCCCTCTTTTAATTTAGAGAATGAGATTTCTAAATTAAAGGTATCCATCCCCTTGACTGAAATAATGAAGAACAGCATTTATAGAGGACAAGTATCTAAAATGTTGAATTTGGACCCAATGTCCGACATGGTGAATGTTGAAGATGATCAACCTGAAATGATTTTTGGGCCAGCATCGAATGGTGAGTCTCCTGATAGTTATGTGCCACCTTTTTTATATCAGTTTTAGATTGCATGATTTTGTGTTACATAACGCCATGTTCGATTCCGGAGCTTCTCACAATCTCATGCCCAAGGCTATCATGGATAAGCTTGGTTTGGACATCACCCGACAATATCATGATCTCTATTCGTTTGATTCCAACAGAATAATATGTATTGGGCTCATCAAAGACTTGGTTGCGAGTCTGGATCAGCTCCCAATGAAGAACGTTTTGATGGATGTTGCTGTAGTAGATGTTCCTCCCAGGTTTGGCATGCTCCTTTCCAGGTCTTGGGTAGCGAAATTGAAAGGGACACTACAGCTAGATTTCTCCTATGCAACGATTTCGGTGTTTGGCCAAATGAGGAAATTGTATCGGGAACAAAAAATGAAATACATGATCACAAGCAAGGAGAAACCAATAAATCATCCGATTAATTATGTACATACAGATTTAGAGTATCTTGTTTTGTATTCTAATAGTTTCAATGATATAGATAGTCAGTTAGTAGAAGCAGATGATATTCCGGAAATAACAAAAAATTTCAGAGGAGTTTTAAAGAAAGAAGAACAAGAACAACAGAACACCGTTGGGCAATCAACTGAAAGTAATGGACAGCAAGCAGACAAGGCACAACAAAGAGATTTTCAACACTTGCAAGAGGAGGAAGAAGGTTTTTGGACCATGGATTTCGATGGAGCAGTGGAAAATGATGGCGTTGGAATTGGAATTTGGTTACGCAGTCCTTTCTCTGCCCCGAGCAAAGTCCCTAGTAACGTGCAGGTATGCTCTTACAAGTTGGCTTTTGATTGTTCAAACAATGAAGCTGAGTATGAAGCTCTGATTGCTGGCCTAAAGATTCTACGAAAGCTGAATGCTAAGAGGATTTCAGTATATGGTGACTCTAAATTGGTTATCAAGTAGGTCAGAGGCGAATATCAAGCAAAGCATCCTAGGATGCGAGCTTACCGTAATGCAGTTCTAGACATCCTAAAATTATTTTCAGAATACACCTTGACATGTGTGCCTCGTATACAAAATAGTATTTCTTATGCCCTTGCTAAGGCAACAAGTAGTTTGAAGATCCCAATGAACTCTAGTAATAAATTCGAAATCCATGTCAAGCATCATCCAACCGTTCCAGGCAATCAGAGATATTGGCAAGTTTTCCAAGATGATGAGGAGATTGATGATTTTCTGCAAAACAAAGGAAAGTTCAAAGAGACCTCAATTGATGTAGAAAATGACGATGGTAAAGGTAATGGTACAGATGAGGTGCAAATCAATGAAATGGATGTGTTGCAGCTGAAGAACAATGTTATTCCTAAAGGCTTGATACCTTTAGAAGAAATATTCAATCAAGATGATGTAGCCCACAAGCCAACATTGCAGCCAATAGAGAAGGGTGTGGAAGAGGTCAATATTGGAACAGATGCTAATCCTAAATTGGTAAAATTTTCCAAAGCATTACCACCAAAGATCAAGGACAAATATATCAGTTTGTTGTCTTCATTTGTAGATGTGTTTGCTTGGGACTATTCTGACTTAAAGACATATGATACCAATATAATTTAGCACACTATACCCATCAAGCCCAATAAAAAACCATTCAGACAGAAGTTGAGAAGGCTAAATCCAAAGTTGCTGCCATCTATTGAAAAGGAGATAAATAGGTTGTACAAATCAGGGATTATTGTGCCAATCAGATTTTCGAGTTGGATCTCTAACTTGGTGCCCTTATGAAAGAAGATAGGTGAGATCTGCTTATGCATTGATTTTATAAATCTCAATAAAGTTTCATTGAATGACAACTATCCATTGCCCAAAATGGACCATATACTTCTGCAAGTAGTGGGAGCATCTCGTATGTCACTACTTGATGGTTATTCCAGATATAACCAAGTTTCTATCCATGAAGATGACCGAGACAAGACAGCATTCACCACTCCATGCGGAACCTTTCATTACGCTAAAATGCCTTTTGGTTTGAAGAACGCGGGTGCCAAATTTCAGCCTGCAATGGACTTGGCTTTTGCACATGAGAAGGATGTCTTTTTGGTGGTGTACTTGGATAATTTGACAGTTTTTTCTAAATCTGATGAAGAGCACATGTACCATCTAAAAAATGTCTTCCAAAAGTGCAGAAAATATGGCTTGTCGCTGAATCCAAAGAAGAGCTTGTTCACCATGGAGGAAGGCAAACTACTCGGGTACATTATCTCAAAAGATGGCATTCATATTGACCCATCACGTGTGCAAGCAATTCAGCAAATCGATCTGCCCCGGAATAAGAAAGAGATACAATCGTTCAATGGTAAAATGAATTTTGTATGCCGCTTTGTACCCACTCTTGCTGAACACCTAAGAGAGATGACAAACATGCTTAAGAAGGATAGCCAAGTGAAATGGATGGAGGAGACTGTAAAATCTTTCAATTTGGTCAAATTGGCTCTTTCCTCCGCTCCAGTTTTAGTCAGCCCGGACTACACTCAGGATTTCGTATTGTTCTCATTTGCTTCGGAGCACACTATGGCAACCGTGTTATTGCAGAAAAGAGATGATCATGAAAGAAGCATTGCATTCTTCAGCAGAGCTATAAGAGATGTAGCCTTAAAGTACAACATCATTGAGAAGCAAGCCCTGGCACTTGTGAAGGCATTGAAAGATTTCCGAGTATATACTCTACATTCTCATATTTTGGCCTATGTTCCTAATGTTGTTGTCAAAGATGTTTTAGTGCAGACTGATCTGGAAGGAAGACGAGGCAAGTGGATTGTAGCCTTGCTGGAATATGATGTGGAAATAAAGCCCACAAAGCTGGTGAAAGGACAGGGATTGGCGAAGTTAATGGCGGAATCAAACTTGCACACCTTGGACATAAATCTGATCACTGATATGTCCGATGAGAATGAGGAAGGATCATCATTCAGGTATCTAAAATTTTTTCTCTTTCTTCGTGGTATTCATATATCATATATGTGCTTAAAAATTTGTCACCACCGCCTGGCATGACTAGAAACAAAGCGAGAACACTCAAGTTGAAGGCTGCCAAGTTTTGCATTCTAAATTTTGCACTATATTGGAAAGATCCCGGTGGCATTCTGTTAAATTGTTTGGTGGAAAAGGAAGCAAAGAAGGTCATGGAGGACTGCCGCCAAGGAGACTATGGTGGTCACCTTTTTTGGAAGTCAACAACAAACAAAATTCTGAGAGCAGGGTACTATTGGCCAACATTGTTTGCTGATGTATATAAGATGGTCAAGCGCTATCATAAGTGTCAAATTTTCGAAGGAAAGTAGAAGTTACAGCCTTTACCACTTAAGCCTATAGAGGTGAGTGCTCCTTTCCAGCAATGCAGATTGGATTTCATCGGTGAAATTCATCCCGCTTCTTCCGGTCAGCATAGATGGATCCTCACAACGACAAATTATTTCATGAAATGGATCGAGGCAATTCCCACCAGACAAGCTACTGATGTGGTAATCATTTCATTCCTTGAAAATAACATCTTGTCTTGCTTTGGTTGCCCGAATAAGTTAATCACTGATAACGCAGCAGCTTTCAAATCAAAAAGGATGGTAGAGTTTTGTCATAAATATCACATCATTTTGGGTCACTCAACTGCCTATCATCCACAAGGCAATGGATTGGTAGAGTCTTCGAATAAATCATTGGTCAACATCATCAAGAAGCTACTGGAAATAAACAAGAAAAGCTGGCATAAGAGATTGGTCAATGCACATTGGGCAGATCGGGTCAGTCAGAAGAAATCCATTGGTACGTCATCGTTTGAGCTTGTTTGGAGTTGATACAGTATTTCCTACCTCTCTCGCTGCCCCGGTAGTCAAACTGCTTCAGGAGGCTGGCAGTGAAGAAGATCCCATGCAGAGAAGGTTGAATCAAATGGTCCACTTGCAGCAGACCATAGAAGAAGTTTTCAAGAACACATCCAAATTGCAGGAGAAAATCAAGAAAATTTATGACAGAAAGGAAAAGGTGGACAAATTTCAGGTGGATGATGTGGTGCTGAAGTGGGATGCAAGGAATGAGGAGAAAGGCAAGCACGGTAAGTTTGAGAACCTCTGGAAAGGCCCCTTAAAGGTTGCAGCATATCGGGGTTAGAATGCCTTTCTTCTTAAGGAAATGAATGGGGAAGATTGTCCAGGAGGGCCGATTAATGGTCGGCTGCTCAAGCAATACCACTTCTGAGTTATTAATGCTTCTTCCATTGTCACTGTAAATACCATTTTATTTTAGTTTTGTTAGAGTTTGTCAAGTTAGTCTTCAAGTCATTTCAATGTCAAATTTAAGTCAGTTTTTGGTCATTTTAGTTTCATAAATGAGTCAGAGTCCTGTGTTGTTTGTCGAAATAATGACTCCATAGCCCAATGGACGAAGGCACTGTCTAGCTCTTCCAGAGATCTACTGTTCTTGGCACCTCTAGGGAGCTACCATCCCCCATTGGAGCCAATGTTAGAGTCGGTCTGGTCAGTCCTCCATCAGAGATCAAAACTCTTTATGCATTTCATTTTTAGGTGTCCTGCTCCATTCACTCAGTTGCATTCTGCTAGGGGCATTCCATAATCTAACGGAAAAGGTCATGCTAGTCATTTCCCCTCATGTCTGGCTCCTGCTGGCTTAGGTCTTTTGTCAATGATCACCAAAGTCCATGACAGTCAAGGTCTGGTCCTTTAATGGACAAAAGTCATTTTCAATCATTAGGTCTAGGGATTAATCAATTTGGTCTTCAAACAAAGCCATGCAGGCCAGAGTGAGGCCCTTATAGAGTTATGATTTAGAGAGTTTCATCATCATGTGGATAGACTTCGACTCTTCTTCAAAACTCTGTTTTTAAGAGAAGTCAAATAGTGCCATTTGTGATAAAATTTTCAAAAAAGTTGTTAGTTGATTTCTTCAAATGCAATCATGATTTCTGTGGCCAAATGTCCTGTCATGCAATCCCTACAAAGAGTGCCGAAAATTTCATCATTTGAGCTAAAATTTCAAAGGGAAAAGTGAAAATCAGTGTTTCTTTAAGTCAGTGAAAAAGTGTCAAAACATAACATTAGAAAAATGGATTTTTGAAGAAGCAAAAATTTAACCCATGACTTCCAAGTCTTTATATACAAGTTTTCACCAAAATCAAAGCCATTGTGCAAATCAAGTTCATAGGGAGACATTGCAAAGTGTTTGAGTGTGCATCGTGTGCGTTTGGAGCAAAGTTGGAGGCAGTTTTCAGGGCACGTCACATATACACAGGGGCGCGACGCACACAAAGCCACCCCTCAGTGCATTTTTTCAACAGGCGCAGCGCACACCCAGGGCATATCGCACTGGGTTTGGCGCACAGCGCACACCCACAAAGGGCCAAAACCATGCCAAATTTCCTCAAATTTCTTGTGAAGCCCCTCAAATTGACAGGTAGGCTCTATGACATGACTTGTTCACCAAAGTTTATAAATAATATGGTGGTTTATGGCTATGTTTGAATGCAACAAAACTCATAAAATCAACCACAAGAAAACACCAAAGGCCATTGTTGCTAGGGTTGCATAATTGTGGTATTGAGGCCAAGGTTCCATTTTCACCCACCATTTTTCCCTCACCTACCATTTTTCCCTATCCTCCCTTTCTCATTTTTCCTATTATCCCTACCCTAAAACACTACCAAACCCTACTCCCTTTCCCTTCCTCTTATTTGTCAACATAACACCCCAAAACCCTACCTTGTCAAAACCCCAAAAACCCTACCCTATAAAATACCCAAACCCCCTACATATCCCTAAATAAACTTCTCCCATAACCCCTATTCCTATCACATTACTCCCCTCCTAATACTCCCTTTTGTTTCATTGTCCCCTTGGTGGCAGATATCACGAAAGAACCTAGCTTCATACCATCATCAAAGGGCAGCCTAAGTACAGTACACAACAGTCATGGCATCAGAGCATTCAACAGAGTATGAGATGGAGACAGAAATTGATTCATCCTCGGAAGAACAGGCTCCCAGGAGACATCACAAGAGTGGCAAACATGTTAGGGATGAGCCCACTACCCTCACTGAATTACAAGCATGCCCTCTTGCCATGTCATGTTTCCAGCATCTATCATGTTTTGAATTTTGTCAAAGGGCGGCTAATGTTAGAGTTCATTATGAGTTGGCCCGTCTTTTTGTGCTTCACCTACATGGAGGTCAATCTATCTTGGCCGGGGTCACCTTCACATTGACACCCAAAACTATCTCAGTGGAAACAGGCATACCAAATGTTGGAGAACAGTGGCATAAGAAAAAGAAGGTGGATAGGCAACACTAGAGCTTAATTAAGAGCCAGATTCTTGAGTTATGCTCACAAAGAGTCTTCCCATTCAGATTTTTGGAAAGAAGAGTATGCTCCACTCTCAAATTGATATGAAATACTTTAGTTGTTGAGGGGATTTCTCTCGACTATGCCTATCCATCAGGTGCCTCCATGCAACTTACAGGGTAAGGATGAGAACCTCCATTTTTTCATTTTAGGAACATTAAGAGAGAAATGAACACTTCAGCAATAAACCCCTTAGTAGCGCTTACATAGTGTGGATCACTTTTCTTATCCGGATTTTGGTAGATCATCAGTTGGGATTGCAGGGCATTGCTTGGGAGGACTTCATCTCCTGTGACCTCTTCAACACTTCACAGGTACTATCAGAGGTAGAGCATGAGATAGGTGGTCCTTCTCATCAGTATGAGCACCATGAGACCACTACCATGCTAGTTTTTGTTACATATCGGAGAGGCAGTAGGCACTTGTTTGTAGCAGCAAAGCG
>APFE031330500.1:0-13002 GCA_000404065.3 Pinus taeda | reverse complement strand
CAGGGAAGTCAATTTACATCTAACTTGATGGAGAAGCTGATGGAAGAATATAAAATCAAGCATAGAAAATCTACTCCTTACCATCCTCAAGCAAATGGTCAAGTGGAATCTATAAATAAAGTTCTTGAGAGCATCATCACCAAGACTGTTCATCTCCATAGAAGAGATTCGGCAGAAAGGCTTCCTGAAGCCTTATGGACCTACAGAACTAGATGGAGGAACACAACAGGACACTCTCCCTATGAACTTGTTTATGGGAAAGAAGTCCTGCTCCCCAATGAGTTTCAAGTCAAGACCTTCAAGATGGCAATTCAGTTTGGGATGAATCTATCAGAAGCCCAAAAGCACAGAATGGAACAGTTGCATGAGCTAGATGAGATCAGACAAGATGCAATCCTAAGAACTGATCTAGTTCAACATCAAAGAGCTAAGTGGCATGACAGATATATTAAAGAGAGAAAGTTTCAAGAAGGAGATTGGGCCTTACTATTTGATTCCAAGTTTAAAGACTTCAAAGGAAAGTTTCGGACTCATTGGCTTGGGCCATATGAGATTGATAAAGTCTTTGACAATGGAGCGGTATGAATCAAGACCATTGATGAATCTCAGACTCCTCTTATTGTGAATGGCCACCGATTGAAAGTTTATCATAAGCCACTTTCCAGAGAAGAGTTTATCAAAATCTTCCAAGAAAATTCCGCAATAAGGCTGGTGGAGAAGAATCCTTCTCCCCCATCAGCCTGATCTTGGTTTCTAGTGGTTTCTAAAAAATAAAAAAAAATGTGTAAGCCTGAAAACCAATCGTGGATTGACAGTCTTATACAGAAAATATGGAGTGAAAATCAGGGGCACCTGACACTCCATATTTTCCAACAAAATCTCCTCTCATGTTCTTTCCATTTTCATTCCATCTCATCCACTCATTCCATTTCATTCCATTTTCATCATCATTCTCACTCCATTCTCACTCCATTTTCATTCCATTCCATTCCATCAATAAAGTCCCCTATCAGGACTATTTTCATTCAGATATTTTCCTCTAAACTATCTTTGTGCAGATTAGGGGGTGTTGTTTCAGTTTCCGCAGCTGGCCACCGTTTCCGCAGCTGAAACCTGTTTCCGCAGCTAGAAACGATTTCCGCAGCCAGCATCACTCTGTTTTCAAAATAAAATCAACTGTTAGTGCTAAAAGCATGCAATGCAGGTGTACGTGAGCTAAGGACGTGGGGCATCATCAAAATATAAAAAAATAGCAACTGGTTACAAATTTTAAGCAAAGAATGACAAGTGTCCAAAGGTATGATCAAAACTCTCTATCAAACAACACTTCAAGTCATCATTATGTATAGTTATTAACCCATGATCAGTTCTTCTATGTGCAATGATTTAATTATCCACCCACTACCATTCCTTTTCCATAATACCATCCCATACACCTCGCATTCACTCTCCCTAACGGTTTTATGATTACCCGAGTTCAAACTCAAAGATGACTATACTTCTATTTATGACTCATACTCCTAAGACGTGACCTATTGTATTACGGCTCTTACAAGCCATAATTCCCGCAGCCGTCTACTTGAGACGTGTAAACCTCACATACAGTCACCTAAAACTCAGGAAAATCAAGACGTTACTCCACTCGTACCATAATAATCCCTGCATATACTCATGTTCATTTCATCAGTTCGATCACGGTCACCCCTGCTCACTTGTTGTTCTTCCTGTGATCTGGACATTCCCTCTGTTTCTGACTGCAGTCTATACGTTTTGCTTGATGCTTTGACTACAGCCACTACAACCATTCTAAAACCCCGATTACAACTACTTTAGTCTCTCCTAAAAACTCTGTCACAGAGCTACTCTTCCTTAACCCTCATACGTAGATAAAAAAACCCTCAGTGAATTTAAGGCCGAGAATGGGAAAACTACTGAGAGCCGAGCCGGAAGGATCAAAGTACTTGGAAGGTTATCCCCAAGTCAAGGAGTTGTTAAAGAAAGCCAAATGGCTCTGGTTTATTCAAAAATTCAAAGGGTATAATAAGGAAGTGACTAAAACCTTTGCAAGGTCCTTTAACGGACATACAGTAGAGGTGGGAGACTTAAAGTTTGCGGTGACCGAGGCCCACAATAGCAGCAGCTACAGGCCTGCCTCAAGACGGAGAAAGATGGTTCAAAAATAGGAGTGTAGATGACCAAATCTGGAGAACGATGCTGCACAATCAAGGTATGGATACCACAGTTTTCACCCGAGGTATCCCTGTGCATGTCTTGAAAGAAGAATGGTCTGGTTTATTTTTGGTTATACCGAAATTTATTACATGTGAGGGCCATTTTGGCTCTATGTACATGTACCATGTGAGGTTAATGATGAATTTTATAGATGGACATGTTCTCAATTTACCACATTTTCTGTTAGCAAATTTAAAGAAAATGAGTGTCACGGTTCAAAAGCATGTAGGAAACATTGAGCCACATCTCTATCACCACGGGCTCATATGAATTCTAATTGAGGAGCAGTTAAAGAAATCTAAGGATACTTGGGATCAATTTCTAACAAGGAACTACTTCCAAGAGCCAGCTGAAGCCTCTGGAAATAGCCCATCAAAAATCTAAAGGAAAAGTAGGAGGAGGGATAAAAATACTACAGCCCAAGACTCCCCTCTTAAAGAAATTGAAGAGACTGCCCAGAAAGAGGAAGAAGACCAGCCCAAGAATGAGAAACAAAAGAAAGAGAAGGGAAAAGTAATCACTCAAGAAATCTCTCCATCACCTGAAAAATCCTTGGAAGAGGACTACCAGCCTCTGTCAGAAAGGCTAGTGGATCTCAAATCTGCTGCCTTAGCTAAGAAACAGTAGAAAGGGAAACAGAGTGTAGAGAAGACAGTTGTGAGTTCATCCTTGAGAAGAAGCTCTCGGTTAAAAGGAGAATGGAAGAAAACAAAGGGAGAGTAGTCCCACATTATTGACTTAAGTGAAGAAATACTTGAGAAATCACCAGAAAAGCCAAGCCTAGACATAAGCCCTCCACGAGAGGAAATTCCTTTTCGGCAAGAAGGAGCAGGCAGTCCTCCTCCACAAGATTTTGAGTTCAAACAAAGAAAATCACCTGATGTGGATCCTGACCAGCAAGAGGTATACAATTACCTGGAATCACTAGAGCAATCAGCTGTAGAACCTAGCACTTCTTTGCCACTTGATGCACAGGTTCAGTCTCTAAAACAAGAAGTGTTTGAACTGGAAGTCCTAAATAGAAACATAATACAAGAAAATGAAACACTCAAAGAGCAGGGTAAAGTGGACAAAATGGTCCATGATAATACCATGCTCCATTTAGGACTGTGGCAGAAGAAGAATAGAAGACTGAAAAAGAGATGCAAGAAGGTAAGCATGGCTCTAATTAATCTCAAGTTTAAATGTCTGGTTAGAAAACCAAGGATGATGATGTCAATGGCATCAAGGAAAAAGAAAAGAGAACTAGATGTCCTTGCAGAGGCCTCGGAGCATGTAGATTAAAAGGGAAATCACTTAGTTTTGGTTGCATGAGGACATGCAACACCTTCACAGTGGGGGTATGTTGAGCCTCAACCTTGCACCTTCCTACACACCCTCTTAACCCTCATACTCCACTTACTTCACTCATCCAGTGGTTGAATCATTGCATTATAGTCTAAAAAGGATTGTTTATATGGTTTTCTAACTATACTGATGTCTGTTGTTTGGTTTAGTATTTTGTTCATGCAGCTGCGGAAACTTGTCAATTTCCGCAGCCAGCACAGGATTCCGCAGCCATTTTGTTAAAGGCTGTGCTCCAGGTGTCTTCTGAAGGAGCAGGCTATATGGGCAAGCTCCAGATGACATGTACACGGATCGTGTCCCTTCAAACCGGCCAAATCACCCATTAGAGGCCGCAGTCAACCAAAGTCAAAGACGTGGCCAACCAAAGAGTCCAGCGGTGGCACGTCACTGTTTTGGGCACGTGAATGATACGTGGCCTAGTTCTCAGCTCACGGAGGCTCCAGCACACTTGAGGATCGTTCTTGAACAATGAATCTAACAGCCAACCACTCCAAGATTTAAGAAGCATAACGACAGTTACACTAGATCTCGGCTCAAGAGATCTACGTGTCTATGGCATGCAGTTAATAGCATAAGTAGTTGATCAGTTAAATGTAGGACTTTTACATTATAAATAACGCATTTTCAAACGTTGTAAAGAGACTTTTGGATGCATAGAATTTCTGAATTGTTATGTAATTTCTGCACGCTGCTGGTTATATCACCCCACTGTTTTATATGTTGCTGATTTGAATACATGAATAGACCTTTCTGAAGATAGTCTTGTGATCATTTGATTGGCTGAAGTGGCAGAGGGCCCCTGCACGCTAAAGCCCTGTAAAGTATTTGTTTAGTTTCATTATGCTTTTGTTTTATTGTTAAGCTTGTACATGATATGTTGCTTTATGTTTCTGTTGTTCATATCTTTATCTTTGTAAAATGATCAGTGCTTTTTGCAGGTTCTCTTAGGCAGCCCGGGCAATCTTTTATTTTCTTTAATAACTTTTGGCATATGTGATCATCTTGTCCTTCCTGCTAACCTTTATTTTCTGCAATTTACATTCAGCATTGTCCTTTTCAAGTTGTTATTTGTTTATTTCTTTTTCTGCTAATTAGATGTCATACTGCTTAACAATTTTATGATTTCTTTCTGTGGTCAAATGACTATATCAGCAGGAGATCAGAAGATCACTAACTATAGTGTGATTTAAGTGTCATATTACTTACTCATAGTTGTTTTCCATAAAGTAGATTGAGCTGAATGGTAAAGAATTAAAAGAGTCTAAGTAGTGTGATTAATTTCTTTTTACATTTAGTTATCATATTGCTTGTTATGTTCATGATTACTTCCCCAAGGTAGATTGAGCTGAGGGGTAAAGGATTTGAAGAATTCAAGTGGTGTGATTAGTTTCCTTATGCAATTTACTTTCTTGAACAGTTAAATATCATATTGCTTGTTATGCTCATGATTAATTCCCCAAGGTAGATTGAGCCAAGGGGCAAAGGATCTAAAAAGCTCAAGTAGTGTGATTTAGCTGCTTTACTTTAAGTTTGGTTTGTTTTCCAAGTTTTTTTGTTTCTTTCATTTTCAGCAACAAGGATACTGGGCCATTGCCATTAGTTCACTTTTTGATGCATTTTGTTTTCTCTTAAGAATTGGTTTCATTTCAGTTATTGTAAAGCTTTCTTTTGAGCATTTTTCAAGTTTAGAAATCATCACCATTTACATTCCACACACTTCACACTTCACTTTCATCACCACACATTAAGAAAAGAATAAAATCCAAAAACAAACTAAAAAGCTTAAAACGACAAAGACCTAAGAAAATGGTTATCTAAGTACATATGGTACACCTCACTTCGTTAGTTTATGAACCCCGGGTTGACAATATAAATAGCAATTTATATCACACTAAATTGACCAAACACACCACTAATAAAAAAACCGGTAGTTTGAAGAACTTCTTGGTGTCTTAATTGTTTTCAAAATGGATTCAACTGCTCAAAGGTATGCTTCTATGAAACGAGCTCATATTCTTGGTTTTCCGAATCGAATTCCTTATATAGATTGGGAAACAAGGCTGCCAAAGTTTAAAGGTTGGGATGGAGAAGATGCTAGTTTTCAATTGGTCAAATTTCATTTTCATCTTCATAAATTAAAGGCTAAGTTTCCTAAATATTTTCTGATGAATATTTTCATGGCTACCTTGGAGGAAATGGCAAGGAAATGGTATGAGAGTCTACCATCTTCTAGTTTATATTCTCTAAAGGATTTTCATTCAATTTTCTTTCAACATTATCAAAGGTGCAAGTTTTCCTTATCAATGATGGATAACTGTTGTGAGATCTCTAAAAATTTCATTAAATTTCTTGAAAATTCATATGGGGATGAAGAATGTATGGAAGAAGATATATTAGAAGCACTTTATGATTTTTCCTCCCAACAAGAATCAACAGTTTCCTCCTTGAAAGAAACAGATTGCGATCAAAATAGAGAAAGGCCTACTCCTGATCTTGAAAATGAAAATCACCAAGACAATGTTGATTTCTATAAAACTCGGTTGTCTTCTCTGTCTGAAGATAAAATTGATCAGCTTTTGAAAAAACATGTTACAGACCAAGTTAAGGCATGTCTGCAGTGCTCACACAGTCAAGAATGTGTAAGTGAAATTTCTTCCATTATTAAAAATGAAAATCTGGGTTTAAATGATGACAATCATGAGACTAATGAAACTATACATGAATTTGTTGTGAGTAAGCCAATTTGTGATGTAGATTTCTTGCAAGGAGATTAGCTAAAAAAGATTGTTTTCTTTCATGAAAAGGATAGGGCTAACCTGCTTAATAATCTTGAAGAATGTGTTTTGTTCAAGGATGACTTAGAATATGAAATGGAAGAGTATGAGTCTGAGATAGACAGTATTCCAGAGATAGAATCAGAGTTGCTCATGCTTGAGAAATTTACAGCCAACACTCAGGTGGCAGAAAGCCATATTTCCCTATGCCTTCCTATGGATCAACAACCAAGTATTCTTTCATATCAAAATGAAGGGAGTACTTGTATTTTTTCTAGACTTAAAGACGAGGTAACATTTCAAATTTTTAAGGATCCTTACACTGATTTGTTGTAGCCATCTGGAAAGATGAATTTTCTTGTATTTATGGATCATGAGCACATGTTTAGTGGACACTCGGAGTTTCCTAGCTTTTGTTTGTTCTACTTGCTCAAGGAAAGTACAAGCAGAATTCAAGTAAGTAGCCACTCACTGGATTGGTTACACTTGAGGTATCATTGCACATGATTGTATATACATATTCAGTAGGTGGGCAGTTATCATCAAGATTTGAATCCCGGTGAAGGCCCTAAGATCCCGATGGTCTGTTGCCATAAGTAAGTTCAATCAGTATGTTTTTTATAATCAAGTCAATCAGTTTTCAGTTTGAGTTTAGTCTTTGCATTTTGACTCCATTGCCCAATGGATAAGACTACCTTGTCTATGGTGTTCTTGACACCTCCAAGGAGCTGCCATCCCCAGTTGGAGCCAATGTTAGTGTCAGTCAGTTCAGCCTATTGCCAGTGATCAAATATTCTCTTACAAGGTGTTGTTAGGGTGTCAAGTCAATTTTTTGTCATTTTCAGTGAGTCTTCAAATAAAAATTTGGTCACTGGTTGTTGTGTCTACGTCACTACTACTCCCTTCTCTTACTCATGGTCTTCATCACTCATCATGGTCATTGTCTTCCTTGAGGTATCATATCTTTATTTAAGTGTCTTGGGTCATGAAATGGTTAAATTCCTCATTTTAGGTCATGGTATAGGGTTTCACTCCATGTGTCATCATGATACCATATGTCAAAACAAAAACATGTCCATCATGTGATTCGGTGGGTAAAGGGAGTTAGCAGCTTAGGGAAAGAAAAATAAAGGTAAAGGTAATGTTTTATTTCTAATAGGACAATGTTGCAGTACAGTACCTTGCCTCATCATTCCTCATAAGGACATGTTTGCTTCAAAATATATTTTTGACAAAATGGAGAAGAATTTTACAAACGTGAAAGAGGTTTTTGTCCAATATAGTCCAAGGAACAAACAGCTCCTTCATTTTATGCACACAGCTCCTTCATTTTATGCACAGGTGTTATGATTTCAAAGCAATGCCCAATATATAATTGCTACGAGAGAGTTGCTACACTTCAGGACAGCTTGAGTTCAAGACAATTTTTCAGGGGTTTGCAGTAGGGCTTGGTAGTTTTTAAGGACTCTATTGTGTAGAAGACATCCTAATATTTCCCATGGTACCGTCAGCTTGTGATTTGGATTAGTGGAAGGCATCCAAAAGTGATCTGCAAGTTGGCGTTGCACTCTTGTCAGAGAAACCATCAGTTTTTAGTGTGACCTTGGGAAAATAAAATTTTCTCCCCCATGGTGTGTCCAAATTACATGCTTGAGGTGTACATATTCTAGAAGACTTCAAGAGATTTCCAACGCACTATCAAGCTCTCAATTTGGAGCCATTTAAGGCCTTCAAAAGTGGTTTGGAAAATCGACGCTTCTCTCAGGAACAAAGTGTTGCGCTCAGAGCAGAGGCGTTGTGCTAAGGAACACTACGCTGCGCTAAGGAGCGTTGCACTATGCTTGGGACAGAGTAGCTCAAATTTGCCCGAAACTCACCCAAATTCAATTTTTAAGCTTGCTCAACTATTGTATTGCAATCCTAAGCTGAGCTACAAGTAAGTACACCATCTTACTTACCATTTGGTTTTGCAAAATGAATCCAAGTCAAATATTAGGGTTTCTAGTGAATCTCTCATGAAAAATGATAGGGTTGATGATGTTCATTTGGTTTTCTTGATGTTAAACATGTAAAATCCTATCCTACGCCTCTACACATGTTTAATATGCTATATGAGCCACTGAACCAACCGCAGAACATAAAATTACCTCACTAAAAGTGAAATCCTAGTTCATTCCTATGGGTTTTGGGCACTTTCCCTAAAAACTTTGTTTTTCCCTTTCATAAGTGCATTGTCCCTCCGTTTCACTTCCTTTCATTTTCAACAGTTATTCATAGTCCATATCCACCTCTTTCAATTTCCCTTTGCCATTTTTTTCACTCCACCTACTCTTCATTTCACTTTTCACTCATCCCTCACTGTCTTTTTTCCCTTTCCTATCATCTAGGGTTTCAAAACTGAAATGAGGTTACTTCACGAAACCATCACCAAGACACATCAGCACAGCCTATGGAACTGGTCCTCTACCAAAATAGTGGAGAAGGCTTAGCTACCCAAACCTGAGGTGACTAAAGTGTATAAGAAAGGATAGAGGCTAGTGTTTTCTTCTCATAGAGAGAAAGGGGCCAAGCCTTCTTCATCAACAAAGCAAGAATCGACAACAAAAGAGAAAGACATAGTTGAGCATGAGTTTGAATTGGTTGATTTAGACGTTGAGTATCAGACTTCAAACATGTGACAGATAATCAGGGATAAGGACTATCAAATCAAGGAGCTAGCAATCAATTTGGAAAGAGAAAAATATGTCATATCATTCCTTGAACAAGAAAATAGTCACCTCAAAGCAAAGGAGTTGATCCTAGAAAAGGAATAAGCCAAGTTATTGCAGCAAGTTGGCAAAGGTAAGAAGATAATAAAATCAAGCGAGCCTGAATTATCAAAGGGGAAAGGAAAGAGGAAAAGACCAAGTACAAGAGGCCTCAAGGAAGCTTTGCAAGAAGAGAAAGAACAAATTTTGTTGAATGAGGACCTTGACCTAGAGGATAGGATTGCCCTTGAGTTTCATTGAGATAAGGATTATTGGCTCAACATGGTGAATCAACACTTGGAGAAGCTGCTTGAGAAGGAAAACATGGATAATCAGTTGCTCAGACATATGGCGCGCCACTATCGAGCTCAAAACATGATCGCCAATGCCAAGATTAAGCAGCTTGAAAACAAGCTTAAGAAGCCAAAAAAGACCAACAATATGGGGGAAACTTGCAGATGCTTGCTGAAGAATATATGAAGGTTTAAAAAGCATAGTTTTACACCTTCCCTCCAATTTTGAGCAGATTATGAGCATTTTGAGTTTTTTGAGAAATTTTGATCTAAATTCAGAGATTTAGCTGCTCCAGAAGCGCAGCGCCTTAGCGCTGTTCTTTTTCCTCAGGCCTCCATTTGAGGAAAGGTATAAATTTTTGGAAAGCTATTTCTATCCTCTAAAAACCCATTTGCTCATATTTTGCAGAGGTGGCTCAGTTTTGGAGAAAAAGGCAAAAAAGTGGCAAAAAACTAGCATTCTGGACCATTTTTTGACAGGTGTTGCGCTTCTGGAGTGAACTTGTGAGAATTGATTATGAAGGCCTTCCAATGGTCCAAATTCAAAAATTAAAACTTTTCTAGAAACTATACTTAAAGGGCTAGTTTACTATTCTATCATGTTTTCATTTTTACCCCTAGAAGGCACCTCAAAAGCAGCTCAAATTCGGCACTGCACTCCAGCGCTTTTCTGTGTTTTAATTTGTAAATTTCACTGTGTAAAATTTCTAGTTTCTAGTTTGACTTAGTGAAAGTCAAGATTCTCTATGTAATGGCACTAGTGTCGTGGCTAGGTGATGTAGGCATGAATAAATTTACATCATAGGTTGTTTTTGATGTTTACTAGGCCTCATAAAGGAAGCAAACTCCTAAACAAACTCTGCATGAAGTGTTTGAGTTTCACCTTCTCACTCTCACTTGTTGGTTGAGAGAATCTTGGAGTCAATTCCTCCACCAAGGAATTTGATTCCTGAAGCTGGGAAAGTGATCTAGGAGAGTCTATATGTATCATTTCTCTTCAGGGGAAGAGGGTTGAACTTTTTGTGAAGGAAGCTTGCACGTAATCATCTTTTCAGCGTTCATGGTGCTTGTACTTCATTATTTTTGTTTTCTCATGATCTAAACATCTTTATCTATATTATATCTCTTCTTTCTATGAATGCCTTATAATAAAATACCCATAATTCTTGTTTTTCAAGCTCTGTTATATGGTTTTCATAGTTATGTGTATGTCTTCTTGAGCTAATCAAATCATGTTTATTTATGCTCATCAGTTTCTTCCACACTATATCCTCTATACTACACTGGAAATACTCAAAATGCACCATGGATTCTAATATCTAGCTCTTTCTCATATTTGTTCCTACACTGCCACAGCCTAGACCTACCTGTGGCTCCAAACCCTAAGTTCAACAAACCCTAAAAACCAAATTTTCACAAAAAAATACACATATCTAGCCTAAAATGCATTTGCTTTAAAGTCATATCACTGATAAGAGACTTAGAGAGATCCCTCTCATGCTCAGTAGGGCTAGCTACTGAGCTAAAGTGATTTGAGATTACCCTTCTCAATTTCCTTTTTAGCCTAGGAGATTGTAAGGACTAACATTTTTGGTGTTGTTGCCGGGCAACGAAAGATTATATCTTCCATGGAAAAGAATGACAAGGATCGGATCTGATTGTTGATGGTGAACAGTGATCAGACACAAGAAAGGTTGTGCATCTTTCACCTGGAGACTCCAGTGTTGAAGAATCCAGAGGTTCAGAAATTTCATGGCGACTCCACTAACAAAAAACAGGTAGTTTGAAGAACTTCATGGTGTCTTAATTGTTTTCAAGATGGATTCAACTGCTCGAAGGTATGCTCGTATGAATCGAGCTCATATTCCTGGTTTTCTAAATCAAATTCCTTGTATAAATTTGCAAACAGGGCTGCCAAAGTTTAAAGGCCGGGATGGAGAAGATGCTAGTTTTCATTTGGTCAAATTTCATTTTCATATTCACAGATTAAAGGTTAAGTTTCCTAAAGATTTTTTGATGAAGGTTTTCACGGCTACCTTGGAGGAAATGGCGAGGAAATGGCATGAGAGTCTACCATCTGCTAGTTTATATTGTCTAAAGGATTTTCATTCAATTTTCTTTCAACATTATCAAAGCTGCAAGTTTTCCTTATCAATGATGGATAGCTGTTGTGAGATTTTTGAAAATTTGATTAAATTTATTTAAAATTCATATGGGGATGAAGAATGTATGGAAGAAGATATATTAGAAGCCCTTTATGATTTTTCCTCCCAACAAGAATCAACAGTTTCCTCCTTGAATGAAACAGACTACGATCAAAATAGAGAAAGGCCTACTCCTGATCTTGAAAATCAAAATCAACAAGCCAATGTTGATTTCTATAAAACTCAGTTGTCTCCATTGTCTGAAGATGAAACTTATCAGCTTTTGAAAAAACATGTTACAGACGAAGTTAAGGCAGGTTTGCAGTGCTCACAAAGTCAAGATTGTGTAAGTGAAATTTCTTCCATTCTTGAAAATGAAAATCTAGGTTTAAATGATGGCAATCATGAGACTAATGAAACTATACATGAATTTGTTGTGAGTAAGCCAATTTGTGATGTAGATTTCTTGCAAGGAGATCAGCTAACAAAGACTATTTTCTTTCATGAAAAGGATAGGGTTGACCTACTTAATAATCTTGAAGGACGTGTTTTGTTCAAGGATGATTTAGAATATGAAATGGAAGAGTATGAGTCTGATATAGACAGTATGCTAGAAATAGAATCAGAGTTGCTCATGCTTAAGAAATTTATAGCCAACACTCAGGTGATAGAAAGCCATATTTCCCTATGCCTTCCTATGGATCAACAACCAAGTATTCTTTTAGATCAAAATGAAAAGAGTACTTGTATTTTTGCTGGATTTAAAGACAACATTTCAGATTTTTAAGGATCCTTACACTGATTTGTTGTAGCCATCTGGAAAGATGAATTTTCTTGTATTTATGGATCATGAGCACATGTTTAGTGGACACTCATAGTTTCCTACCTTTTGTTTGTTCTACTTGCTCAAGGAAAGTACAAGCAGAATTCAAGTAAGTAGCCACTCACTGGATTGGTTACACTGGAGGTATCATTACACATGATTGTATATACATCTTCTGCAGGTGGGTAGTTATCATTAGTATTTGAAGCCCGAGGTGAAGGCCCTAAGATCCCGATGGTCTTCTACCATAAGTAAGTCTAGTTAGTATATTTTTTATAGTCAAGTCAGCCAGTTTTCAGTTTGAGTTTAGTATTTTCATTTTGACTCCATTGCCCAATGGATAAGGCTACTTGGTCTATGGTGTTCTTGACACCTCCAAGGAGTTGCAATCCCCAGTTGGAGCTAATGTTAGTGTCAATCGGTTCAGCCTATCACTAGTGATCAAATATGCTCTTACAAGGTGTTGTTAGGGTGTCAAGTCAAATTTTTGTCATTTCTGTGAGTCTTCAAATAAAAATTTGTTCACTAGTTGCTATGTCTAGGTCACTGTTGCTCCATTCACTTACTCATGGTCTTCATCACTCATCATGGTCATTGTCTTCTTTGAGGTATCATATCTTCATTTAAGTGTCTTGGGTCATG
>APFE031330494.1:77293-87364 GCA_000404065.3 Pinus taeda | reverse complement strand
ATGGCAACAAGGAAGGATGGTGATCTCTCTTCACAAGTCAACAAATGGAAGTCTTAATTCCAGCAGCATTTACCCTATAGAATGTTCAGCTTTCAACCTCCCCTCCTTTGGCCCAATGCCTGTATTTATAGTATTCTAGAAGAGGTTATTCAGTTCCAACATCAATGGGATACTCCCTCTTTTGGATGGGGTAGCTCCTCTCTTGATGGGATAGCTCCTCTCTTGATGGGATAAGCTCCTCTATCATAAGGGTGCATGAACCATCTGGAGGCGCTCAATACACGTCGAAAACTCTTCTAGAAGGCTCTAGAAGTGACCACAAGTAAATTTTTAAAGATGAAACTTGCGCCTTTTGACCTTTACAGGGGTACGCACCCTAGCTTTAGTATACAGAGCGTATTACTACGCAGGTCTAATGTATTTGGAGTGCGTACACGCAGGCAAGGTAGAGAGAACCTGCGTACCCAGAGATAAACATGTTTTCAAGTGACTTTCTCTCTCTTTGAAGTTTTGACATGAAGAGCAGAGGTATGGGGCTTGACAAAGAGGACAATGTGGCTATTGATGAGGCCACATAAACTGCAGATAGTCAAGGTGACAAAATTCAGTGTAACAGTCTCGATTGAACCCATACCAGGGGGCAATACAAAACCCAATAGGGAAACAATATGGATCACATCAAGTGCCTTTTCAAGGCCAACAAATTGAAACCAAACCATTTCAGCAACATTATCGCCATCTTGGTGCTGGGCAAAAAACCCACTTGTATGTCGGTTATCAAAATTCTCCATATTATGGTAGCCAGGTTCCTTATTATCAGAACCCTTGTTACCCATGAATGCAAGTGCCTTTTTCCCAGACTATCCCTTCTTATCCAGGTCATCCACCTCTAGACTTTAATAGGTAGTTGCATTTTTTTGACTACTCTTGAATTGCCGAATTTAACTTGACTTACTAATGAACCCATTTCTCATTCACCATGGTGGCCGATTATTCCCACTAAGTTTCATTTTGATATCCCAAAATTTGATGGGAATCCTAGAGAAGATTCATCGACACATGTCATGATGTATCATCTATGGTGTTCATCCAATTCACTTAATGATGATTGCATTCGATTTCGTCTTTTCCAATGAACAATTATTGGTGTCACAACTAAATGGTATATTGAATTACCTAGAGAATCATTTCATCAGTTCAACACTTTAACCACTACCTTTTCTAGTTTCCCATCAGATACGAAACTGGAATGAAATTATTGACTAAATTTAAACAATCGGACTCTACTCACATTTTTGGATCACATTCATGCATGGAGAAGTTGTCACCAGTTGGTCAAGACTTATGTTCCCGATCAGTTGTTAGCGGAATGGTTTTTCAAGTCTCTGTTAGCTCCCATAACAGAAGATGTGACCAAAGGTGGAGTCATGACCGAAGATAAATTCATTGATCCTTGTCAGTATTTAGATCTGGTCTATACCCAATCAGGCATGCTTTATGATAATATACCAAATGCTCAGAGACCTTTGAATATTGTTTCTCCTCCACCTCGTAAAGAATATCATGTTGCCGATGGCAATATATGTTCTTCTAGTTCATAGTCGGTGAGTAAACCATTTGGTATTTCTCTTTCCACTCCTGCACCAAACCCTCGATCTCATCCTCTTGTGGATTCTACTTTCGAGATAAATGTCATCTCTTCTGATAAAGGCAAGTCTCAAAAGCAACCTCGAAGCAAGAAAAAAGGTAGAGGTAAGAAAAAGAAAGATTCCTCACCACAGGATAAACAAACAAATTCGTCTTCCGATGAGAAATGAAATCCTCAATACCCATGCTTGATTTGTAACAAGGATCACTTTACACGTTATTTTCCGCAACGCGCTGAAGTGAATTAGATCCTTAAGTCATCCACTTCTCCTGTTGTGTTGACCGAACCATTTCCTAATCAGGAGACCCCTATGGTTTCTTAGGATGCCTCTTCCTCTAACATGGTTTTTATGTGTTCCTCATCAAATATGAAATCCAATGTCTTGGTGGCCACTCAAAATAAGGGCTACGGTAATGCGAATCCACCGAACAGTTAGGCTACTAATCAACCTGCTAGTTCGGCACCACCTCATCTAATCCCTGTTCCATCTTTGGTTCCTAACGAATTGACTATCAAGCCTTGTAAGGGTGTTATCCATAAGTATACTTTCAAACCTCGTTCAAGAGCCGCTCAAAATTACAACGTAGTTGAAGACTTGGCTTAGTCCCCTTCGACTATGTCAACTCTTGAGGTGTTGCAAAACTGCCCCACCCAAAAGAAGGCCTTATTGTTAGCTATCGGATGTGTGATCCATCAGATTCCAACCTAGTGGTTTTATCTCATGAAAACTATACCCCTTGAATTTTGGCTCAATTAGACTTTATAATCCAGGTCGTTGTCCATGGTAAGAAAATTCATCATTCTATTGTGGACGAGGGAGCCTCGACCTACATCATGTCCTTGTCTTGATGGAAGGTGATTTGCAACCCAACTGAGTCAATCGACCACCACATTAAAATCCTTTGATGGAAGGACATATAAACCTTGTGGGATTCTTAACTCCCTCCAAGTGGAATTAAGGGGGCAAAGTCATCTCTGTTGAAGTAGAATTTATTGTCGGACCTTTGGATTATAATATTCAACTGGGATGCACATGGGTTTATGCTATGGTTTTCATCATTTCGATTTACTTCCTAATGATCACCTTTCCACATAAAGGCGGGGTCGTGGCCATATATAAACTCACCTTTTTCACCTCTAATTCCAATGTCACTGGAAGTATCCCTCTTGTAGGAGAGCCCTAAATTCATATTAGCTTGTTGGAGTTAGTTTATTGAAGGATTCATTGCTTATGGGAAATTTTTCACTTCATCCCCCTCCCCTTATCAGATCCTCCACTATCAATATGATATCATCATCTACAATCTTGGCTAATCCATGGCTTGTACCTGATGAAAATAGCATCAAACGTTTTGGTGACCGAATGTTGCTTAGCCCCATGGAGCAAGATTACAAAGCCATCTTCTCTACTTGTGCAGACCATACTTTTTCTTTGATCAATTGGGTAGCTAGATCACTGAATTATGGCACACTCTATGATCCCTTATCACATACATTGTTTACCATTGAAAGCATCATGGAGATCATGATGTTAGATGCCACGTAGTGGGATGAACATCATCACCAATCCTCCTTCCTAGATACCATTGAAGATAATCTCAATGGTGTATACCTACCTCATCTTCTCGAACCCTTTACGATTTTCATTTCCATTCATGAGATCGACTCTAAAAATAACGTTTCAAATATCAAAGAAACCATTCCTCTTGATATTTCGATTAAACCGAGAAAAATAAAAAATTTATACATCAGATCATCTTGCACTTCATCTGAAGGCAAGATTTATTGAGCCCTTTTTCGTGAGTTCTGAGATGTCTTTGCCTGGACATATGAGGAAATTCCAGGTATCGAACCAAACATCATAGTGCACGAAATCAAGATGTATCTTGATGCCAAACCCACCAAGTAGTACCTACGTCTGGTCCATCCCAAGAAGGCTACTAGAATTAAAGTTAAAATCAAAAATATTATTCAAGCTTATTTCATATACCTCATTCGTTTAACTGATTAGGTATCAAACATTGTCCCTGTCATGAAGAAATAGGGCATGATCTGAGTATGTGTCGATTATCGAGACGTAAATCGATCTTGTCCAAAGGGAAACTACCCAACCCCGTTTATTAACCAGATTGTTGACGATTATGCTGGCTACGAGATTTATTCATTTATGGATGGATTCTCGGGCTATAATCAAAGCAACATTCTCGCAGTGAACCAACCTAAAACCACATTTATTTGTCCCTGGGTTACTTTTGCTTATAAAAAGCTGCCTTTCAGTTTAAAGAGCATAGGGGCCACGTTTCAACGTGAGATATACTACGCTTTCCATGATATCAAGCACATTTTGCAACCCTATTTTGGACGATCTCCTTACTCACTCTAAGCATCGGGCTAATCACCCCATACATTTACGGTCCATTTTCCCCTATTGTCGACATTATAACATTCAACTCAACCCGCACAAATGTGTGTTATGTGTCAGTGACGGTCGAATCCTTGGTTTCATCATTTCGAAACAAGGAATACGTATTGATCTTTTAAAAGTACAAGAAATCATTGACTTGCCCATGCCTTCCACTCTTGTTCAATTACAAAGACTCCAAGGGAAAACCAACTTCCTGAGGAGGTTCATCCCTGAATATGTTTAACTATCCAAAGGATTTACTTTCTTACTGAAAAAAGGGATTCCCTTCCATCGGGATGACACTCAACAAAAAGCGTTTGATGCCTTGAAAGATGTACTAGTTTGGGTATCTCTTTTATATCCCCCCAATTGTCAACGCGACCATTTCTTGTACCTTGTTACCACCATATATACTATAGCTACGGTGTTGGTCCAAGAAGATATGGGGACTGAACATCCCATTTATTATCTGAGTCATAACCTAAATGATACCGAGATCTAGTATACTCATGTGGAAAAGTTATCTTTGGTGACCCTTCAAGCCATCCAAAGATTTCACCATTACATCTTGCTTCGCAAAGCTATGATCATTTCAGATTGCAACCCTATGACATACATATTTTCACGTCAAATGTTGGGGGCAAAATACTTTAGGTGGATCATTACTCTCCAAGAGTTCGGCCTATAATTCATCAAATCCAAGTTGAAGAAATCCTCAGCTTTCTTCAAGCTAACATGCGATCTCCCTTCCCTTGATTCTGAATCTACATCTGAAGATTCCATCCCATAAGAGTCATTGTTCCTGACCTTGTCATCTAACCCATGGTATGGATATTTTTGCATCTATCTCCAGACCCATAGTTTCTGTCCTAATACCTCTTTCTCAGAGTTGCGATGTATCTGGTTTCAATCGCGAAAATATGTGATTATTGGAGACACCCTTTACCATCGTGTTCTTGATATGATTTTATGGAGGTGCCTCATCCTTGAGGAGGCTGAGAAAGTCTTGAATGAATGACACTCAGGGGCATGTGATAGCCATTTATTGGGTTAAGTTACCGCACAAAAAATCTTAGGCGTGGGTTAATTTTGGCCCACCATTTTCCAGAATGTATCCTCACAGTCCAGAAATGTCATGCATGATAAATCTATGATCAAAAACTCTATGCCTTACCCTCTCCATTGCATCCCGTTGTCACCGTTAGTCCCTTTGCAAAATGGGGCATCAATTTTAGGACATGTAACCATCATTCGTTCGGGGGGCACGGCTATATCATTATCATTGTTGACTACTTTACTAAGTGGGTCGAAGCAATGCCTACATTCAATAATATTGGCAACGAAACAAGTGCATATTTTTTCTTCAACCATGTGATTGCTAGGTTTGGTGTCCCGGAAGCAATAGTAACAGATCATAGGAAACATTTTCGAAGTCATATGATGACCAAATTATCTGCCAAATTGGGACTTTCAAATGAAAATTTCACATCCTATTATCCTTAGGCTAACAGACAAGTTGAGCTGATTAATAAAGTTCTTAAGACTATGCTTCAACTTATGATAGGGGTCCACAAATCGGACTGGCACGTACTTCTCTTTGCTACCTTGTGGGCATATCAAGCCTCAGTTAGGACTACTACTAGATTCACACCCTTCAAGTTGGTGTATGGCCTGAAAGCAATCCTCCCCTTTGAATGCGAAATACCATTACTGAAAATAGATATCAAACTTATTCCTTCTTATTCTGTCTAGGGAGGATAATATTTTACATCTAACTCATTTGGATATAATCTTCTCAAAAGGATATTTGGTTCTCTTATATGACCAGGAGGCCAACAAGTTAGGTCGAGGAAAGTTCTAGCTTGTGTGGCTAGACTGATACATTGTCAAGCAATTCCTTGCAAAATGGGCTTATGAGTTAGTAGATCTCGATGGAGTTCCATTGGCACATCCTAGAAATGGGTTGTACCTCAAAAAATACTATGCTTGATCCCATGCATAATACACTATGCACATACTGTCTATAGATGTGTTGAGTGTGTTTTTCATAGTTTCACATGGTCTCTATTGATTTTGTCTACTTTTGGATGGCAGATGTCAACCTCTCTCAAACCATATGTTGGTTATAGAAATGGTGCCACTCGTAGCACTCGGAACCTATCATCTGCAGCGTGGGCTATCTTTGCTCTAAATGGTGAGCTAGTGAGTATCCAAGGGATTTGCATTGTTTTCTCGACTAACAATATCACTGAGTATAGCACAGTGGTTTATCTACTCTCTGATGCTATCCGCTGTATAGTCATCAAGCTTGAATCACAGCTTGTAGTACTACAACTCGTGAACAATTATTCAGTGAGAAATCTCGCCATCCTTTGTGTGGTTTTGAGAATGCGTCTTCTAAAAGGAATTTTGATTTCATACGATATGAACATATTTCTAAAAATATGAACACATTAGCTGATTCTCTAGCTAATTTTGTTTTAGATTGACATTTGCAAAGAATGTAAATAAATTTCAATTCACATCACATCATATTGAAACCAAAATAAGAACTAGGAAACATTGAATATATCTATATATATATATATATATATATATAAAGTTTGGTTCTAAAAAATGTGTGCCCCAAGACACATATGGCTACATAGTCCATACAAAAACTACATGAAAAACATCTAAGTAGATAAATTAGTGGTGCTCATGATAAACTGACACTACACGAGCTATCTTACGTAGTAATCGACCAATATGACTAGCACTCTGATTGTGTGTTGCTAAAGTCACAATGGAATCTGATCAACCACGGTCTAATCAATCCTGTGTGTCAATCCTTCCATGTGGCGCTTCAACTCTGATAGGATCTCTACTACATCTTGATCTCATAGCGCATCCCATCCTACCGCAGTGACCTGTACTGGTCCCACTGCCTTCTCCTATGGCTATCTCTTTATGCAACAGAGATATGTAGCACCCACTAGTTAAACAAGTTTGATCTCAACATGGAAACATCAAATAGTTTAGTCCCAAGAACATCAAAAAACTCAAAAGAATCATAAAAATTTCAAAAACTTAATAGTCGAGGTATCTTACCTGAAGCATCCCATTTCTCACCCTCAGGAAACTTGAGCTAAGGATCATCATGGAAATGCATCCCTGCATAAGGATAATCATCAATTATGATGAACTACCTAGATAACCACCCAAAGAAGTTTGGTGAAAAGTTGATCATTGATGGGCCTGCATGTCAGCTCATATGGTATATCCACCTCCTCATACATTGGGTCCTCAAATCGATGGGATCAAGTACAATATGTTGAGGTTGCAGTAGTGGTACCTACTCTAGAGTAAAAGAGACTAAAATCGTGCCATAGCCAAAGTTAATAAACTTCCCCTCCTTTTCTTTAGTAACTTGTTCCCTCAAATTGACTAAGAAACCCTCACTCCAGTTGAATACTGTCAGTTCTAGACATTTTATCCCATACTGCATGTATGATTTGCTTACTACATGTAGTGTTGGGTTGCCTGCAAATCTTGCAATAATGAAAAAGATCATTCTCAGAGGTAATTGGGTTACATGCTTTATGTTGATATTTCCATCCCTAGTAGGAAGGGGTCGAGGTCTACAATAGGTAGTGACATAGTCTTTCACCATCTCATTGCCAAATCTTCCACCTGGAAGAGAGATGGGGGCACCTCGGTTTGACAATCCTGTTAGAAAGTAAATATCCTCTACCTGTATCTTGACAAGATTCTCCCCAAACCTGAATGCCTGTGCCTAAATGCCCCATGAACAAACAATATAATTCAACAACTATGTTTGTTGCCTCATAATAGGAAGCCCAAAGAATTTCAATAAACCACAATTTTTGATCGCCTGGATGGTAGCGAGGTCATTTTCCGCATTCACATTGTGTTTCTCATGTTCTCTTTCTCGCCAAATGTATTCCATTTTGTGCTAATGGGTACCTGAAGCATCAACAAGGAATCCATTAAGCTCTTTCCCATGCAAAAAACTTTATATAATTTGAGGCAAAACTGAGAAACAACTTAGGAAATTGTACCCAACACAACCCAATAGTTTCTACAAGAGCATTGCACCTATGCCTGCAGTGTTCCTCTACCTAGGTGCAACACAATTTTCGATATGGGGCGGTGCGTTGGTCCCAGGGAATTTCTTAAGAACCCTAGGGTCCTCAAAACCTTAAAACATTTTCATGAAAACAAAAAAATGGACCACAAAAATATAGAGAAAGGTTTCAGTTCCTACTTGGAAGCGACGACACTTGAAATGGTTCCCTGGATTGGCCGCAATCAATTGCAAAAGATTGAGGGCAAAAGCACTCAAAATACTCACTATTGAAGGTAAAATGTGAAATGGAAAAAATGACAAGTCATTTTGACTATTTATGGTCATTTTCTCATTATTTTATTCATTTTTAGTGTTTTTAGCCTAAATATGCTTCAATTTTTCTATGAGACAGGTATGTTTAATCCTTCTTGTGGTGTTTTCAGCAGGGCGACAATTGTTAGCAGATTTTGATTATGTTTTGAATAGGTTATTTTGACCACAGAGTACACTTTTATCTCTTTTTCAAGCTCTTTAAACCTACGAAAAATGAACCCCCTTGGAATCCTCTTTCAGCTCTTTTTAGAATCCCAAAATATGAAATTATTATCTATCCCTTGTCTTTTTGAACTCATAAAAGTAAATGAAAAGACATCTACTCAGTATAGGTTTAACCCTTTTACAGACTGATCTAGACTAACTACAAAAAAGGAATACCTTAGTTGAACATGGCTAAGAGGTTCTCTTGGGTATTTTTTCTACCTTTTTGGGCCTAAGGGACTACCTACGAAAAGGGACAGCTAGAGTTTTATTTTGCGCCTATTTTTCAAACTCTCTAAACATCAAAAAGATGTCGAGTTTTACCATTGTTAGATTCATAAAAACATCAAACAACGATGGAATTATCGATCATGATGGGACCAAAGAACTCCTTCTTAGGGTTTTTTAAATTTACTCAGAGGGATTCATCCAAACGATGAACTTGTAGATCAAGCATATTTTATCGTCTTCAAGTTTGTTAAAAAATAAAGTGGTATTAACCAATATGGTTTGGGAAATTGGGAAAAAAATGGATTCTATCTTGTTAATGGCAACGAGTTGCCATTGAAGACAACACTCTTCCACTACATCTATGTGGTGGCTAGGTTGGGTAATTTGATTATCTTTTGGCTATCATAACATTTTTCAGAGCCTCCATTCCGATTTTGGGTCAATGCTGCGAACTCCATTCAGTGTCACCGGTGTGTTCAAGAGAAGTCATTCAGTTGATCTCTGTTACAATACTCTTAAGCCTTCATTTCATGTCTACCTTTCCTAGTCCAGTTCCACGTTAACATCATTCTGATCATTCTGTCTCAATCATCATACCCATTTTATGTCATTGATGGGCGATACATCAAGGCCCTCCTGCGACGGGTCGCTTCCTTTCGACATCAGTACATCATCCAAGAAGTTGACTTAGAACCACCCCTTGGTACCTTGGTGCTTGCAAACATCAATGGCAAGTTTCATCACTCTCAATGACATATTTACATCAATGGCCTTCGACCAAACTATTTTGTATGGTGTTTGACATCAACTCGTTTATTCACACCATAGAAATGTACTATAATATCTTGAGAGCCATTAACATCATAAATGCTTTCTCTCGCATCTTTTAATGGCTTACATCATTGGTCAATAATCATATGGTGTCTACCATGTTCAACTCCATCTCATTGATTCACATGGTTAGACTCGTACATTGGTTGGTCGTGTGAACAAGATAAAATACCCCAAATCTAGTTTCATCCATCCGAGGTGTGATTTCGAGATTATACAAAGATCATAATATATGATGGCTATGATCATATCGACATTCATCTAGTCATTGGTCCACCACTTGCATCTGTGGATGCGTATTTTGATCATCGTACATGTTATGTTAGCTTATAAGCTGAGTATGGGTATGCC
>APFE031330494.1:11831-45065 GCA_000404065.3 Pinus taeda | reverse complement strand
TTGGTAAAATAAATAATAAAATTTAAATTTTTACAATGCAGGGTTTTGAGTGAATCACCATACCTTTCATCTTTTGATCTTATGAATAGTTTTGCTACTCCAAAGTATTATGTTGTTGCAGAGTACTCTTGGTATGTCTCTCTTACAAATCACTCCCTTGAAATTTTGAGAAAAATAATGAAATAGTGAATAGATTTTTACTATTTAAAAGACTATGAAATTAGATTTTGAAAAATCAATTGCCTCTCATTTTTTAATTTTAAAAAAGGAAAGAAAAAAATCACATTTTTTTTTCACTTTATCTGAACATCAATGCATCTTATAGTAAAGTGCACTGGTGCGTTTATAAGAAAAGTGCACCGACATTTCCAGGGAGCCAAATTTTTTCAACGCACCGACATGATACATTTATTTTATTTTATTTTTGAAATACTGAAACTGTGCGATTAATTTTTTTAATGCAATGATGCAATCTGTGTTTAAATGCATCAACGATGTAATTGTTATAAGAGCACCAATATGGTTGAATTCAATTTTATTTTCTAAATTCTCGAAACAAGTGTATATCGATGTTGTTTTTATTTAAATGCATTGATACAATTTGGTACAAGAGCAATGGTATGATAACATATTTTATATTTTTTGGAATGTTAGAAACTGGTGCAGGTTTTATTTGAAAGCCCGAGTGTTATTATGATTTAAGTGCATTAACATGGTTTGTTCTGATAGGCGTACCAGTTGGGTTTAAAATCTATCTGAAATTTTGTTTTCACATAAAATGGCATGTTAATCTCAAATACCTTTAAGATGCGTCCACATGCATTACAATAGTTCATAATATAAATTTTCCACTTAAAGTCACCTTATTCTTGAAAAATGGTTTGAAAAATATATTGAAATTTAAATTGTGGTTATATCGTTCTCGAGATTAATTTTAGATATGCACACAAAAAATATTTTTGATTTTTCTCAAACGCGGGGACAAAATCTCAATAATATCAAGTGGTCAATTCCTCAAATTTTAGCTTGTTCCATATTAATGATCAAAGTCCTTTGTAGAGTTTTCCCTTTCCTTCTTTAGTAAGTTCATATTTTATTTATATTTCGATTAGCTAATTAAATATATATTTTTTAATCCATGTCATTTTGAAAAAAAAAAAAAATCAATTTGCAAGATCTTGATTGAAAATCGAGTTCAAATACAAAAAATATTACTCCATAATATTTTCAAAAACATTGGAAGCTTTTATCAGGAGAAGCATATCGCAAGAAATTAGTAGATGAAAATGGAAAACCTCTTCACCTTGCCAATTGGAACATGGCATTTTCTAGCCGCAATCCTGGATCAGCGATGGTAATAATCGTTTGGTATACTAAAATTTCAACAAACCAATTGCATTGTCGTGCTTACTAATATCATTGATATTGTACTAATGACGTTCAATATTTTTTGAATTAATATTCTAGTGATGATGACCGAGCCACCTACCATATTTCAGTGCACCCCACTACAATTCCAAACTGAGAGAAGGTTGCATTAAGAGAAAGACTCAGAGAGGAAGCACACAAATAACTGTTGAATCAACCACCTATTCAATTCCTACTATGTCCATACTCCCAATTAGGAATGACTGCAACAATAGTAATTCATCATAACAAGTTAGCAATGGAGGGAATCAAATAGAAGTTGTTATGGATGATTAACTATAGGATATGACTGCCATGGAGGCAATGATGTTAGATGCATTCCAGAATGATGAGCTAGGGGATGATGCTCAGATAATTGATACCTTATTCAAGAACCTGAAATTAGTTTCTACCACCCCTCTCTTTAGACCTGGCAGCAAGTCAAAATCTACTTAGCTGGGGAAAACGATGTTGATATAAAAATTGAAAGCACATTTTTTCATGTTGAACACATGTTTCTCGGTAATATTGGAGTAATTCACCTGCATGATTGAACAAGTCCCTTATATTTTGAGAAATATTGTCACACAATCAATATTAAAAATGGTTGATTTTACGAATGTTAAATATTAACATTGTACAATTATATTACCCACTGATTGTAGGTTATTCAAATATAAGGTTCTTTCGAGTGATAATGTCTTGTCGGGTAGCTGCGAAGAGGCAAAGCAACTATGGAAAATGTTGGGTGTTGAGTACATATCATATCATGCATGTCTGAATGATTTTATTATATATCTAGAGGAGAATATGCAAACAAAGACATATTTTCAAAATGTGGGCATGAAAAATACCATCATTTAGGAAAAACAAGTAAATCACATGGTCCTCCTCATAAGATATTGAGGCATATTCCTATAATCCCAAGGATTCAAAGACTCTTTCGTTGCAAAGAATTGGCTATGTTGTAGGGATGGCATGCCTCACACAGAAGTGAGTCAAAAGTTATGAAAATCCCAACAGATTAAATAGCCATGAAGAATATAAGGATACATGGCCTAAACAATTCAAGGTTGAAGTACAAAGTCTACAACTCAGCATAGCCATGGATGACGTCAATCCATGTTCCCTCCAAAACACAAATTATTATGTTTGGCCTATTGTAGTGATCAATAACAATATCCCCCCATGGTTGTACATGAATAATGAACATCTAATCTTGGATCTCATAGCCCTTGGTAGAAGACAAGGGAAGAATATGGATAGTAGATGAATTGAAGGAATTATGGGAAGGGATACATGTGTACAATGTATCAAGACCCATTGTAACAAAGAAGAGTTTTACGTTGTATGGCATATGTGCTTACATCATACATGATTATCGAGGGTTAGGAGTTTTCTCTGGTAAATTATATTTTTATTGATTTGTTTATATACGTAAAAATATTGTTTCACGTATTAATTTAATTCATTGCAATTGTTCTGATAGTCATGGTCACTAACATTTCAGCCTTTATACAATAATTTTGCAGGTCTTATAACAAAAGGATATAATGGATGTAAATGATGTGGACCTTTTGTGAAGGATAGGTGGTCTTACCACCTACGAAATCCAGTGTATCACCCTTATAGAAGAACATTTGAATTCAATGGTAAACCAAAGAGAACCCAGGATCTCAATCGACATTAGTTGAATGGCTTAGAGCATATGAGAGGGAGGAGGAGAAAGAGTTTTCAGAAATGTTCTATTCAAATGGGGAGCCTATGTTTGATGATATAAAAGTCTTCGACACCTATGTGGAGAAATTTCACATTGGGATGAAAAGGAAATCTATCTTTTATGACCTACCATATTGGGAGAATCTTAATATTGTGTGCTTACTAGATCCCATGCATATATTTAAAAAAAAAATCATCTTCTTTATGGAGGCACATATCATTGAAAGAGAGTGACACATTTCCTATTAGGAGGGATCTTGTTTCTTCAAAAACTAAAAAAAACATTGGGGCCACCAAGATAAGAAACTAGAGGAGAGGTTTGTCCCTCCTGGCCTTTCAAAGAAAGTGATGTCCCATGGATTTTAAAGAAAGATGATTTTTTTTGGCAAAGGAAGTTATAATGAGTGTCAAGGTGACTTCTGTATATGGTTCTTCACTATGACGTTGCTTCACTTTGGAAGACTGTTTGTTAGAGTTGAAATCGCCTGACCATTTGAAACTTATAAGAATACTACGTCAAAAACATGATTTTATTAAAAAAAAATTATGTAATGGGATATTTATAATTATTTTTTGTATAATGTACTATTTATTGTGTAGTGTCATTATCCTTTGCTTGTGCGTGGGTGGGTGAACCATAACTTCCCCCAAGACCTATGATGTGGCATATCTAATTTATCTACATTTGTACATTGGATAACATCAAAGGAGATTCATATGGCTAGCATTCCCCAGTGGCATCAAGAGATAGCTGAGATTGTTTGTATGTTTGAGAAGGAATTGTAGATGTGTTTCATGAAATTTCAGATTAACCTTCTAATTGTAACAACCCCGGGTTAAAAGTTCATGTACCAAAAGTTAATAAAGGAAAGATAAGACCACAGTTAAGGGACACTTATTCCAAGATGATTGTTGGGAAAAATATCCTAATGGGCATCACTTGATGTGTTTATAGCTAAGGGGAAAAAGAAAAAGGCAATGGATAAGGCTTTGAAAAGGAAAAGAGGCATTAATTGGCATTTTATTTATGAACATAAAATAAATTAGGAGAAAATGAATGTGAAAGTTCATAGGTTGCATGTGAGGAGTAAAATGAAGCAAAATAATGGAAAATTGAAGAAATTAGAGGCCTCATCAATAAAAATACCTCAGAGAATCAGTTGCTAACTTTTTGTCAATTCAGTTTTTGCATTAGTCTTAGAAAGGAGAAGAGAACAAGAAGAGAAGGAATGCAAGCAAGAAAAGGAAGGACAAGCAAGGAAAGGAAAGGAAAGGAAATGAAAGGAAATAAAAGGGAAGTAAGGATCAATTGAGGAAAAGTTGGATAAATCACCTTCAACGAGAATACTTTTACGTAACAGGTTGCATGTATGATTTCCTAGCTGATTTTAACATGCATGGTATGTGCATGTTGTTATTTGGTTCTCTTGTTGTCATTGGCATGGTTTTTGTCGGGTTTGAAATTGTATTTTAACCTAGCATTCCCATTTCTGGATAGCCATGGTGTGATGGGGTTGTTCTTGGTTTGAAATTTGTATTTTTGGAAGATTTTGGATCTAAGTGAGGTGGTCTCAGGAAAATTACCAAAGGCCTAGGAATAGAGAGTTATCTTAGGGGTTGGACACCTAGAGGAGTAGTGTTAATCCTAGAGGTCCTATGGCACCTAAGGGAAGTCAGTAAGGTCTTAAGTTGTTCACTCCATTTCCTTAAGGTCTTATAGGAGGTTGATTGTTATCATAATAACCCCTTAGCTCATGTTTTCTTCGGGCAAGGCAATAGAAGTGGGTAGATATGAGAAGAGGCATGTTACAGGGTGGTATCAAAGCGGGTTGTGCTCTCTTTGAGTAAAGTATGATGTTGTCAAGCTTGTGGTTTTCATTCATGGGGTCGTGGTATATAGTTCGTATGGTCATGCATGATGGTGTATGTTGTTATGTTTTTATGTTATAACATGGATATGCTTATGATTATACATTTACATGCTAATGTGGATTGATCTTGCAAATGAGATAAGCCTCCTGTAAACCTCACTGAAGTATGGATTTGATTTTCATGTCTATTTGGTTTATCTGACATGGTACACTTATAGGAAGAAGAGAATCTAAGATGAAAAGAAAAATGGCAGACTATAGTTCCTATGACTCTCCTTATAGATCGATTGTGCAGCAAGGAGAAGAGTATTCTCCTAGTATAGAAGATACATTAAAAGCCTTGAAGGTAGAGATCAGAGGTTGCAAAGAAAACAATTATAGGTTGGTTGAGGCTCAAGAAAGACTTGAAAGGGCTCAGGAGAAGAAGGTAGGGGTTAATCCAATGATCCTTCAAAGCCTGCTAGAGTTGCAGAAACAGGGATAGATGAGACTCAGTCAAGAGAAGGAAGAGAAACTAATGGAGCCTATGGTAGCAGATATCAGTCCAGATACAAGTGGGATAGAGGCGACATAGTTAGAGGTGGAATATCACTAGATACACCTGACAAGAGGAATGGTATATATGGGAATCATTCTAGTTCCCCATATAGGAAACATCATCACAGTCATTACCATCATCATCCTTATAGGAGGAGGGAGTATTTACCTAAGGAGTTCAATAAAGTGAAGCCTCCTACATTTTATGAAGAGATAAAGAAGTCAGAAGATGTAAAGACACGGTTAGTTGGAATGAAGAAAATTTTTAGATTGCATAGCTACTCAAAGAACATGAAAGCAAAGATAACCATCTTCAGTCTTGGAAAAGCATATATCTAGTCGAAAGATGTGAACAATGTTAAGGGAATTTGGGAGGAAGACTCAATTTTGGATGACTTCGAGACGATCTTCAAGAAGGAGTACTTATCAAAGAGGTACTATGATGACAAAGCTAAGGAGTTTTATGAGCTAAAGATGGGTTCTATGAAAAATGATGAGTATACTAGTAGGTTCTTGGAGTTGTTGAGATATGTGCCATATCTCAAGGAGGAGAAGACTAAGATTCAAGGATCAGTGGATTTTGGTAGCATATAGAGACCAGATTGAGTTTGATGAGCCTAGATCATTAGAGGAATCCATCCAGAAATTGAAGCATTGGTATGAGTAGTCAAAGCACAAAGTTGAGCCTAAAGATGACTTGAAGGGAAATGAGAAAGTTAAAGTGAAGTTGCCACCAAAGTGGGGAAGACCTCAGGATGCAAGTGAGAAATAAAATGTGGTTCCTTACAAGAAGTTCAATACAGTTGAGAAGGGACATGGGTTGTAGCCTAGAGAGAAGCTGCCTATAGGTGACGGTAGAGTACCATTGTAGGGGTGGATATGCAGCAAAGATCATTGTAAGAAGGATTGCCCATTGTACCATGGAGATAGGCCCCATATATATAGTGCTCAGGAGGCATAGGCCATTGGGGATGTTAGTCATAGTATTCATTGGATTTAAGAAATTGTGGATAGCAGGTAAGCATATCACCAGGCATCTATTATTGAGATGGACGGTAATCTTTGTGAGAAAGTTATTTCTATTTTGATTATTCATTAATCTAATTATATTTATGTTAATCCTCACTTGGTGGATAACTGTGGCTTGAGAAAATAAGTGCATGCAAAGTCTTGGTTGGTGCAGTTGGCTATAGGTACGAAGAAGAGAGTTTATCATTGGGTAAGAGCTTTTTCATTTGATTTGAATGGTATGCCTATATCAGTACATCTGAATGTACTTCCATTGGGATCATATAGTATGATTTTGGGTATGGATTGGCTATATCTTCACAGGACCAAAGTAGATTACTATGACAAGGATATTAAGTGCCTAGATGATAATGGGGAGAAGATAATCTTGAAGGGAAATAAGAATCATACATCAGTGAGGATGGTCACAATTATGCAGGCTAAGTTTGTTACAGGAAAGGATGTGTGATGTTTAGAGTTCATATATCTAATGACAAGGGTAAGGATGTTGAGGATGTAGAAATATTCAAGAGGTACCATGTATTGCAGCAATTTCAAGATGTGCTTATAGTAGAGATTATAGAGTTACCTCCTCATACGGAAGCAGACTTTTCCATTGCATTGGTACTAGGGGTAGCACCAACATCAAAGGCACCTTACAGGACGAGCACACCAGAGTTGGTAGGGTTAAAGTTACAACTGAAGGAAATTCTTAATAAGGGATACATTAGGCCAAGCATATCACCTTGGGGTGCACCAATATTGTTCGTGAAGAAGAAGGATGGTACTATTAGGTTGTGCATTGATTATATGCATCTGAACAAGGTGACGATCAAGAATAGGTACCCATTTCCAAGGATTGACGAATTGTTTGATCATTTGAAGGTAGAAACAATGTTCTCAAAGATTGACTTGAGATCAGGATACCATCAAGTACCCATCAAAGAAGAGGACATCTATAAGATTGCCTTCACGACCAGGTATGGGAATTATGAGTTTTTTTTAGTTCCATTTGGTTTGACTAATGCTCCATATACTTTTATGTTCTTGATAAAGAGTGTGTTTCATCCTTATCTGGACAAGTTTGTCATTAAATTCATTGATTAAATCCTGATATATTCTGAGAATGAGGAAGAGAATGTCGAGCATTTAGCATCAATGTTGATATTGATAAGAGAGAATCAATTGTATGCTAGGCTTAGCAAGTGCAGTTTATTTCAGAAAAAGGTACACTACATGGGACACGTTTTTCCAAGGATGGCATAGGAGTCGATCCAGAAAAGATAAAATTTATCATGGAGTGGACAGCTTCTAAAAATGTGGATGAAGTCAGGTCATTCATGGGGTTGGAAGGTTATTACAGGAGGTTCATCAGGAACTTTTCAGGCATACTTATCTTATTAAATCATTGCAGAGGAAAGGTGAAACATTTGAATGGACATAGGAGTGTGCATCCAATTTTGAGCAGTTGAAGCAGTTGTTCACAAATGCTCCATTGTTAAAGATTGCAGTTCCACATAAATAATTCATAGTGTGTACAAATTCTTCCAAGAGAGGAGCTGGTGGAGTCCTTATGTAGGAGGGACATGTGATATGTTATGAGTCCAGGAAACTGAATGAGAATGAGAAGAACTACATGACTCATGATCTTGAGATGGAAGTTATTATTCATGTCTTGAAGATGCAGAGACATTATCTTCTTGGAAGGAAGCTTGTGTTGATGAAAAATCACAGTGGGTTGAGATATCTGTTTGATCAACAAAATATGAATGTCGGGAAAGCTAGATGGTTGGATACTGTTAGTGAGTTTGACTTTGAGATCAAATACATTAAGGGAAAGGAGAACAGGGTTGCATATGCTCTTAGTAGGAATGTGCAGTTCAACCATGTTGCATTAGTGAGCTCATATGGGATATATTTACAGGATCATATCTTACAGGTAGGACAACATGATGAAAGGTACAAAGATCTTATGCACATGTTACAATAGGGTATAGGTGATTAGGATTTGGATTATCATCTCACAAAAGATGGCTTGTTGAGATTAAGGGACAAGATATATGTGTCAAATGACATTAAGCTCAAGAAGCTTATCTTGAGGGATTTTCATGCCAAACCATATTAAGGTCACCTAGGATATCGGAAGATGTTGATAACAGTGACAAATTTCTACTATTAACCGAATCTAAAGAAGGAAGTCACAGATTTTATGGCTATATGTTTAGACTGTCAACAGGTGAAAGTAGAGTGTAATCATCCAGTTGGATTGCTTTATCCTATTCCGATTATAGAATGGAAATGGGAGGCCATTTCCATGGATTTCATTACAGGTCTTCCAAGGACACCAAGGCCGTATGATTCTATCATGGTTGTGGTAGACAGGTTGAGCAAGGTAGTTCACTTCATTCTAGTCAAGACTACTTATTCATCTAGTGAGGTAGCACATGTATTCATCACGGACATCGTGAGATTTCATGGGGTTTCGAAGAAGATTGCGTCGGACCGGGATGCCAAGTTCACATCCAAGTTTTGGAAGGAGTTATTTGCAATATTGGGGACAAATTTTGCCCTCAACATAACTTATCATCCACAGGAACATGGACAGATAGAGAGGGTCAACATGATACTAGAGTATATGTTGAGCGTGTATGTCATGCATTAGCAGAGGAGATGGGAGGAATACCTTCCATTAGTTGAGTTTGCCTATAATAATGGTTATCGGGAGTCACTGAGGATGATTATGTTTGACGCACTCTATGGACAGAGTTGTAACACTCCCATCAACTGGGGTGATCCAATGAACAAGGTATTTTTGGGGCCAAACATGTTGGCAAACATGGAATAGGAAATGCAGGTAATTAAAATGCAAGAAGATATCATAGCTCATCGTGGTGTATACAATAGTAACCATACATGAATATGTACAAATACCAAAACTCATTTGCCTCCACTCTGAAGGACAAATAGCCTACAATTGATCAGCGATCTCCCATGTAGCTTCATCGGGCCCAAAGTGCTTCCAATCCACTGTAACCTGCCTAATTTCTCTATTCTAGAGCATGAGATGTTTCCGCTGCAATATGCATTGAGGTTCCAACTGGAATTATCCTTCTTGCTCCACCTACAATATAGACCAATCAATAACATGTTGGGTCCCTATAATACTAGTGAAGCCCACTATTGTTATTGTTATGTAGGCTCTGATTATATTGTGACCTCCTAGACTCCTATATATACAAAGGAGGTCTTGTCATTTGTATCATCCAAGAATTTTTCATTTATGTAATGTAAAGGATGCTTCCCCCTCGAAGAGGATAATTTTGAATTCATTTCCCATGTGGAATCTTTAGCGGATAAGTTCTTCCACTTAATGAGATACTCTGAAATTGATTTCTTCTGTAGCTATCAGGTTCTTGTTTTTGTGACTGCTTCAGGCTCAAATATGATTTTTCCTTCTTCGTCAAGTGCAACACCTTGTAAGGACCATAGTACTTGGGTGATATTGAAGCATAAATATCAGTATTGGGTTCTAAAATTCCTCCCAAACAAAAGAATTCTACACCCATTAAGCCCTCAGAAAGCTCTAATACCAAATGTTATGCAACCAGATCACAAATAGATAGATCAATGACTTAAAAATTATCCTCTTAGAGGGGGAAACATCCTTTACATTACATAAATGAAAAATTCTTAGATGATACAAATGACAAGACCTCCTTTGTATATATAGGAGTCTAAGAGGTCATAATATAATTAGAGCCTACATAACAATAACAATAGTGGACTTCACTAGTATTATAGGTTTCAACATGTTATTGATTGGTCTGTATTGCAAGTGGAGAAAGAAGGATAATTCCAGCTGGAACCTCAGTGTATATTGTAGCAAAAACATCTCATGCTCTAGAACAGAGCAATTGAGCAGGCTACAGTGCATTGGAAGCACTTTGGGCCCGATGAAGCTACATGGAAGATGGTTGATCAGATGTAGGCTGTGTCCTTCATTGTTTTCCGGTGGAGGCAAATGAGTTTTGGTATTTGTACATATTTATGTATCGTTACTATTGTATACACTAAGATGAGTTATGATATAAAGCTCAAATAAGCGGTATGGTTGTCATATTGTCATGTTTGTCATGATGGTTTTGCTTTTGAGAAAGATGTTATTGTAAATACTGCAACAAGCTAGGTTATAAAGCTCCATAGGTAGTATGTTTTGTTTTTCAGCGGTTTTGTTGGTCGTAGGTGCCACAAAACACTGAGGTTGGAGTTCCCCTAAGGGGGAGGGGTTTGTAACAATCTCAAGTTAAAATTTCATGTAACAAAAGTTAATAAAGGAAAATTAAGACCTGGTTTAGGGACACTTATTCCAAGATGAATGTTGGGAAAAATATCGTAGTGAGCATCACTTCATGTGTTTATGGATAAGGGGAAATTGGAAAAGGAAATGGCTAAGGCTTTGAAAAGGAAACGAGGTATTAATTGGCATTTTATTTATGTAAATAAAGGAAATTAGGAGAATATGAAGGTGAAAGGTCATAGGTTGCATGTGAGGAGGAAAATGAAGGAAAATAATGGAAAATTGAAGAAATTAGAGTCCTCGTCAATAAAAATACCTCAGAGCATCAATTAGTATCTTTTTGTCAATTCATTTTTGGAATTAGTCTCAGAGAGGAGAAGAGCACCAAGAAGAGAAGGAAAGCAAGTAAGCAAAGGAAGGACAAGAAAGGAAAGGAAAGGAAAGCAAGGATCAAGTGAGGAATTTGAATCAAGCAACTTCAGTGGGAATACTTGCATGTAACAGGTTGCATGTATGATTTCCTAGCTGGTTTTGACATGCATGATATGCGCATGTTCGTTTTTGGTTCTTTTGTTGTCATCACGGGGGCTTCACTGGGGGAGAAATATCATACCATGTGGGTTCATATTGGTGGATATATATTGAGGAAAAAATGACATAATATATTGGGGCATATATATGGGGTAAAGGGTTTTTATATAGGAAAATATAAAAAATGGAGCTCAAAGTTAATTAAAAAATATAAGGGGTCTAAAAAATTTTAATGAAAAAATGAATACCTACAATATCTAGTGAAAGTAGGGGCTTTTTAAATTGGGAAGTTGTATTGGGTTCATATTGTTAGGGGGTTAAATAATGTGATTTTTAGAGGTATTTTACAATATGTAGTCAAATTAAGGGTATTGTTTAATATGCCACGAATGCACGTGATATGTTAAAGGTTCGCTGAGTGAATCTCCCTTGGTGTTCATTGGCATGGGTTTTTCCAAGTTTGCAATGGATTTTATCATAGCCCTGTCATTTTCGGATAGTCATGGTGTGATGGGTTTGTTCTCGATTTGAGCTTTGGATTGCCAGAATATTTTGGATCCAAGTGAGGTGGTCTCAGGAAAATTCCCAAAGGCTTAGGAATCCCTTGATCGGTAATGGAGGGATACACCGTCAAGCCCAAGGGTCAAGACGATAAAATTCCTCAAGGTATTGGAGAAGAAATTTTGAGGCATCTAAGTGTGGTTTGGTTTTGTGATCTCGAAACTGGTTTAGATGAGTTCACATTACGGTGAGGGTGGAGGTGGTTTAACCTCTAGTTTCCATTGGTTGTGTTTGGATTGGTTTATCCCATGAGATCCCACTTTCATGCTTGGAATATGGCATGGGGGTGATTGGTTGAAAGAAAGATTTGGTTCAACCAATATATGGTCGAGCAGTATGTGGAAGTCCCGAACTTGGTTAGCTTTCGCCTATGTTTAATATGAGCTAAGTTTCTCTTGCTTTTGATATGGAAATGTGCTTATTATTATGTGGCTTTATTGGTTTTTATCTCATTATTATTTATCTGGTTATATGTTGGTTATAAGCATGGTTATATGACAGTTCTTAGTCATGGTTCTTTTCATGTTTTATTTTTAACTAAATGGATAATGAATGCAAGGCCTAATTAGCATTATGACAACTAATGTGAGAAGGTAGTGACCCTTCTTGTTAAACCTCAAATAAGTTTTATGTTCCTTATGTTCAAACTTTCATTCATGACTTGTCAGTTGCATATTTACCAAGTGTTTGACGAAATTTTAGTCCCCATTGGGGAAGGTCAGGTCAAGTTCTGGTTTCAATTTTTGGTTTACAGGCATTGTTTATTATCATATCTAGAAGTTTCATTGAGTTCTGGGCAGAAGACTGAGTCCTGGCCCTGAAAAAGTGGCTCAGAATTCAGAGTCGCTAGCATAGAAATGAGAAGAAAAGTCCATAATCATTGTGAAATAGGCCTATGGGAGCGAATGGAGAATCATTGTCACTTGAAGGCCTTGGAAAAGGAGTGACTGTGGCTCTCGATCAGGGAAAAGAGAGTTATCTCTGGGGTTGGACACTTGGAGGGGCTTGGTTGCTCCTAGAGGTCTTATGGCACCCGAGGGAAGTCAGTAAGGTCTTAAGTTTCCAACTCCATTTCCTTAAGATCATATAGGAGGTTGAGTCTTATTTTTTGGTAATTTAATTGATTGTTAAATTACTTACATAAATTGTCAATCGGGGCTAGTATACTAATGAAGTGTATGTGCACTGTATGTACTAGAAGTTCTTATTATTCAAAAAATTCCTAAATTAAATTGAGATTTCGGGATGCACATGTTAACTATGAAAATAAATATCTTATTCTAAAAATCAAAATGATCACACTTGCTTAAAAGAATTAATTGCAAACTAAAATCACCATAAAATTATCACAATTGCTCAAAATACAGATCACATTTTCCACAAATAAATATCGCTCTTGCTAAAAAAAATCACACTTTCTTCACTCTTGTTTGAAATAAATCACACTTGACAATGAAACTAAATTCAAGTTGCTAAAAAAAATATTAACTCTAAATTAAAATCCTACTCACACAACTATACTACCAATCTATATCAATCTCGCTTCACTCTACAACAAAATGATTAAGCAATCTTAATAAAAAAAATACTAAGAATTCATTCGAAAATAAAAACTAAGAATTTAAACAAACTAATGAAATTCTATGACAAAACAGAGAATTAAAATTCCATCTACAGTTAATGAAAACCTTACAACTCGAGGGGGCCCTCCTCCGAGATGTAGGCAATATCACAGCTCCTCTACAAGACTAAATACACATCGATACCATGCATAAAAAAGGAATGGACAAAAACATAGTCTTTTATTTGCAAGAATAGAGTTTTTCAAACAATAATCTCCCCCTCATCAAACAGATTACAGTGGTTTTATAGATCTCTAAATTAACTAGAAATTCATAATTTCATTACATGAATTATGCCATGAGATAAAATCAAATATGTTTTAAAGGATTTTAGGATAAAAGATGAGCCCAAATATGTTCATAATGATCTTCTTGCCACAAATTTGATAAATAACAGCTCGTTCTGGCATATTTGTTGATTGTGCATTAAAGGACAATTTCAAAAATCGTATATCCATGTAATCTACAAAACAAGGCTCCAAAGATCTTCGAAAATTTCTCAAATAGTAATAAATTTGAGAAAATTGTTCATGATGAACTTAATTGGGCCCATGTTGAACAAAACCCATGTTTTAGTTTTCTAAAATTCACTTTCATTTGCTCAAAAAACGTGTTTGAAGTTGACTAGTCAAAACTGTTGTGCTTTTCCCCTGATTTGATGATGGAGGTCCACACGTGCGAGCTGGGTGGTATTTGACCAATAGAAATCCATATTGGAACTTTTAGAGAAAATGTCCATATACTGGATTTCTTTCTAGAGTGGTGCTACTACCTCAACCATGGAGGTAGCTACAGAAAATTGACAAAACTGCAGAAACTTGAACTTGTTAAACTGTCATTACTTAAAACCATGCAAAATCATTCTTAATCTACTAAAAATAAAGGAAAATGATGCTAATTAACCACTCATACATATAGAGACACATCATGAAAAATTATGGTAAAGATGGTGGCAATTGAGAACTTAATTGGGCCCGTGCTGAACAAAACCCATGTTTTCATTTTCCGAAATTCGCTTTCATTTGCTCAGAAAACACCTTTGAAGTTGACTAGTCAAAACTACTATGTTTTTCCCTTGATTTGATGTTGGAGTTCCACACATGCGAGTTGGGTGGTATTTGAACAATAGAAATCCATATTGTAACCTTTAGAAACAATGTCCATGTGACGAATTTCCTTATATAGTGGTGCTACTACCTCAACCATGGAGGTAGCTAAGGAAAATTAACAAAACTGCAGAAACTTGAACTTGCTAAAATGTCATTAGTTAAAACCATGCAAAATTCTTCTTAATCTACTAAAAATAAAGGAAAACGATGTTAATTAACCTCATAGGCATATAGAGGCACATCATGAAGAATTATGGTAAAAATGGTGGCAAGTGAGTGAAATGGTGCAATGAATGGTTGAAAGTAATGGCTTAATGAATGAAAAAGACAAGTGAAAATGATGACAAATCAGTGACCCAACATCTCCCCAACACTAATATCTTTGCATGTCCTCATGAAAATTGAATCCCAAAAATGAACTCATATACCTATTTTCTTTATCCACACAAGGTTGTCCTATTTCATTCTTGGAGAATGCTGCTTTAAAAGATGTTGGTTAATCTTATCAATGAATTTATTCTTATATCACCAGCCCTTTCTCCTTGCTAACATCATGAGATAATGAAAACTTGATAATTGCTTGATTTCTTCCATAAAATAAAGATATTTTTTTAACACTTTATTGAAGTACACACCAAGCCTCATCTCCATGGAATAAAGCTAATTTCCAACACCCCCTTCTTTGATGCCTAAATCTAAAAGTTGAATGTTTTAATGGAAAATGAAATATCAAAGAAAATAAAATATGAATGCACACCCTGTAAAATACCACTCCCAAGAAGTAGCTTCTCCCAAAATATACTATTTTATATTTTCCTTCTATTGTATTCATCTTAGTATCCACGTCACCCAATTGTGCTGCAATCAGACCATAAAGTGTCCAAGAAATGGAGTTGAACCAATAAAACCATCTCCATCATACAAGATTTTTCAACCAAAATGAATCCATAGAAGAGATTCTAAGAGGAATAAAATTTTGATGAAGAGATTGAAGCAATGTGGTAACTTGGAGTAAGAACAATTGACATCATCCCAAAGTAGGTGATTTAGAGGAAAGTGAAAGATATGAAGAAGAAGAACCGTAAAATTTTTCCATATATCGACTTAAGAGAAATCATGAAGAAGACTCAAACTGATTTGCATTGATACAAAAGAGTAACAACTTACGATATCCAATGCTTAACTCAATTCTTTGCACTGTGAATCATGTTCATTGCCATACTTTTGGAGGTGTGCCTCAAAGCCTTCCTTATACATGTTGAAATAGGATATTAGTATCGTCTGTCTAATCCTTATTACAGTCCTCTTCTTGGGCCTTGATATCAATGATTTGTGTTGATTATGTAAAGAAAAAGAAACTATTTGTGTTGCTCCTAGTATCTCCTGTTACATCTGCTTTATGATGTCAAAAGAACCTTCTCTCGAATTTCTTCCACTTTTTACTCAAATATTGTTCTTGTTTGCTGCATATATTTTTGTAAGACAACATATTTGTGATCTCGTACCCATAGAAGAAAAAAATGTGGAACAATTTATAGAAAGGTGCAAAAAACATTATCTTTGATCTTTGGGGATCAACTCATATTTGTTTCTCTCTCTCTCTCTCTCTCTCTCTCTCTCTCTCTCTAGCTAGGAGACTCCATTTTATAGGCATATTTTTTGTGCAAACTTTAGAGTACTTTGAAAATCTCTTTTGCTATTAAAAACTTCATGAGCTACAATTTCAACACATACCTTAGCTAAATCCATCTCTTTCCTAGTAGAGGAGTCAAAACATATCAGATTTCATTGACCTCTATTTTTTCAACAAATGATCTAAGAAAGGAGTGCATGCATCGATTTTCTCTTTTAAAGAAATAGGAAATGGATCAAAAAATCACAAAATAAGATATTGATATCTATCATTTATGCACAATAAAAGTGATGACCGCCAATTAATGCTTTCATTCCTTCACAAGCATGTATTCAATCAACCTTTGCTCCAAACCCTTCAAATTTGTCTTGGACCCAACTCTTAAACACATCATAAGCTAGTATATTAACATTCCATTACTGATATCATATTTCAAACTCAGGGAATGTAAGACATTCACAGTGACTTCTACTATGGATCACTACCATGCCAAGCTTTCATACTTATAATATTTGCATGATGACTTTTGAATATATTGTTGATCCAAAATGGATTTAGTTTTGCCTCCAGATCAAATTCTTCAAATGCAGATGAAAGTGAGCTCAAGTTGAAGTGCTCGTCGATACAAATCCAACAATGCAAACGGCACATAAATCCGAGTCCAGATGGAGAAATTAAAGCCAATCAAAGATTTAGGTCAACAGTTAATGCCTACATCAGTAGGACACATGGCAACTCGGGAATGAGTCACAAGTTCTGGATGACGTCAGCTGAGAAGGTGATGAGGTAATTTGTGATTGGTTCACACCACAGTCATTGGATCGTCCGATCAAAGGATATCGATGCGTATTGCGTCAAAACATGCAAACATGTTAAAGTTGTAAACAGACGCGATGTGGCTATTAAAAAGAAGTTTAACTTCTTTGAGTTCCAGCAGGAAAGTGGTAAGTGGTATCTCACGTGGGGAAAAGGTGGTAAATGGTTTTTCAAAAATCTATGCGATTTCCCTTAGCAGGTGACACGTAGCACACGAAAACAACTTTTCTCACGTGCTTTCAGAGTATTAACAGATGTGCTAGTTGGAGCGCGAAATTGCACGATAGTTGTAGGATTGAATAGGATGAATCGACGATCGAGATCAACTGAGCTAGTTGGCGAGCGGGTGACGCGACAGCCATTAGATCGCGCGAGGAACACGATAGTCATTGGATTGAGCGAGGGACACAATAACTGTTGGATCGTTTGGTATCAGGATCTTCGCCGAGAAAAGGCCAAACGGTTGGGAACAACCCCATGCCCACCGGTCCTTTGTTTTATCCTTTGATTTTAATGTAACCGTATTATTCCATGTTTACCACAGTTTGTAACTATACATGGTATATCAATACCAGATCACCAAAGAAGATGACCAATGGGGTTTTGAACCATTCCAGGGGGTCTGGAGGTCATAGTGGCCAAATACGGTTGACTGTATACTTGTTTTGATTCAAAAACTCGAGCTGAACATAGTGGTGAGATCCATTTTCGTATTTGAAACTCTCTTTTTGAGCTCATACGTCTAATAGCAATTTGAAGACATAATAAAGAGGTCAGCACTGGAAGCGAAAGGACCACGAGACGTAGCCAGGAAGTCTGGTGAACTCCTTTATTAAATTTGGCTGTGTTGATGTGTTTGAATGTGTTTTTCAAATTGTTTATGTGTTTATATTATTTGCAATCTTTTCTATCTGTTGCACTAAGTAACATAGGCAACTTCATACATAGTCTATAATACCTTTTTCATTAACGGATCAATTGCACACTATTTCTTGATGAAAAAAACTTGTGGATAAAGCATGAATTTGGTATGAGGGATAGATCAATGATGGAAAAGATGGTTGAGGCTTAAGTCAATGATGAAATATATAGTTTGTAAGAATGGTAATTGAAGTGGTTATTTATCACATTTTCCTAAATTTTTAATAAACTAAAAAGCCTTATGCAATTTTTACCTCAAGATTACCTTTTGAAGAACTTGAAGTTTTGAAGTAGGCACTGTAGATGTTAGAATAAAACCATTCTACCAGTAAATAGATACTTGAATCTTGGGCTTTTGAAAATTCTGAAAATGACTTTTCATGCCATCCAATATTGCACAAAAACATATGCCATGAACTCATTTTAAGGCCAAATTGAGTGCTTCAAAAGGGAAATGGTGTATTTTTACCTTTTTTACCACCTCATGCCTTCAGAATCCCATTTTGATGAAGAAAAGATGTTGATGTGAGAAAATACCAAAATCTAGCCTAATCTATCCACAATGGTGAAAAATGAAAATCCGTCTTAAAAACCCATTGAAAAGTCCTGGAAAATTGCACTTTTTGGAATTTTCCCCACGTCTTACTCAATTTACCATATTCTTAGAAAACCAAAAAGCTCAGAAATTTTTATTTCTGCTCCAATGTCTTGAAATATTTGTACCAAAACTGCCTCTAGAACAAGCTGCTACAACAAAAATAAGTTGTTACAACAATAGTTGCAGAAACTGCAACTTTCTGTAGCTATTGCAGAAAATGTCAATATTTGCAGAAAGTTGTTTTCTCTGAGTTTGAATTGCTAATTTGGATTGTGTACTACATGCTGAAGTAGAAACTATGAATCATAATGCATATTGACTGAAATAATGCATATTGATTGAAGTAGGCCCATTTTATAGATTTCCTTTGAAAAGGAAATGAATGAAAAAGAGTTGTAATGGTGCCATCATGTTGCTGTCGAAAAACAAGATGAACATGTTGCTACAAGGAACCAATAAAATGTATTGTTGCAAGTTGTTGTTGATTCCATAAAACCATTAGTCTTCATCAAAATAAAAATTCATGGTACAATTCTTACCATGTGGATGAATGCGCCGAAGCCGGGCATGGAAATAAATAATTGGATTACCGAATACTGATGAAAATCATTAACCAATATGAGACAACTCACCGATAATGTAAATGAGTGTCAAGGTACCTGAGTGCATCTTGATAGGGACGAATGAATGTGTTGAATTTGAGTCGCCTGCAAGATCTGACAATCAATAGACATTGTTATATTCCCATTGTTTTCAATGAGGAGGCTTGCCATTGATGTATGCAAGTTCCAAGGCACTCCAAATAATATCTAATCTTGATCCTAGATAAGGTGTTGAGGTTGATGGGACAAGATCTGTTGGAAGGTGGGCCTTAAGGAATCCCACATCAACCAACTCGAGCATAGTACCAAAAATGATTTGAAGAACCATAATAAAATATTGAAACAATCATAAAATTCTAGAACTTATTGTGAACTTTGCTCGCCATTTGCCTGGTTTTCAAGAAAAGCTCATGTCCAATTGTGCCAGCAAGCTGGTTTTCACATTGGGACTTATTTTTCTCTTTACTTTTATTTTTTATTTTTTATTTTTTATATGTCCTACTCTACTTGAAAAAGAAATATTTTTCGAGTATAGGACTTATTTTTCTCTTTACTTTTATTTTTTATTTTTTATATGTCCTACTCTACTTGAAAAAGAAATCTTTTTCGAGTATATGAATACTTCCAATGGAACCATGTGTGTAACAAGATGATAGATAAACTCATATGCAGGTTTGAAATATACTCTTTGATATATACTAGTATATGAGACACCAACTGCCTTGATTGAGATGATGTTAGAAGATACTGAAGAATGGAGTACTAGGCTCCAATGACTACCTTGAACCATGATTCAATGTAATCTTTTATTCCTTGGCTTCCTGCTATCATGCCATGTAAGTCTTCAAAGATGTGATCTCCATTCATGGAATCTAGTGATAGGCATGCAAGAAACTTTTCAATCTCAGGTTCCAACAACTGCTCTTTATCGACAAGGATCCATGATTCATGGAGCTTATCTAAATATTCTTCTTTTTGTTTTTGTTCTTCAATGGAAGCTAGAGAATCATTTTGTAATACCTCAAAATTGTAAGTTGATTGAGGTGTTTTCTTATTGGGGATCTGAAATGGTTATGCAAGTAGTTGAGTGGGAATGGATCTTTGGGGTGTTTTTGTGGGTGGTAATGGGAAAGATTGAATTGAGGTCAATTAAGGGTGAAATTTATGTTGTGGTGGAGATGAATGGTATGGATAACATTGATATTGGTATTAGGATAGTGAGGGAAAGATTGAGGATATGGTGGATTTTCTAATTACTTTGTGATTGTTGTGCATAACGTGAATTAAGATCTTGTATCATAGCAGATTGATGAGTTTGACATGATCTTCTTGGAGCTACATAATAGGATTGTTCCAGTGTTTGATTTTCTCCTTGGTAAACTGCCTTTAACCCTAGTAATGATGGACAATATTTAGTAGTATGTGATCATGCACAGTTTTCACAAATTTTAATGTTATCAAGTGGAAATTCATGCAAAGAATGTTTCTTTTTGCATTTAGGAAAAATATAGATGAACCAACATTCTCAACTCTTTGCTTTTTTTGCATTCTTAGTATATCAATTTGTTCATTTAAATTACCAAAAATGTCTAGCAAATTGTCAATTTCAGTTTGACTTACTAATACTGATGTCAACTGACTTACTCTTTCCATAACTAGATCATGTGGGGATCTTCCATTCTTTGTTTTTCCTCTTTATATGTTCGTGTACAGTTCACAAATATCTTGAAATGACAATTGAGAGACATCTCCTTTTCCCACTAGGTTAAGAAGATCAATTCATTCATCTCTTATAGAATTTAGTAGGAGAGTTTTTAATGTGTCTGATCCTCAATTATGCAATTTAGATCTTTTGATATAAGTAAATATCTCCACTAATTCTTCTAGGATTTCATCGTCTTTTTGGTTAATCTTGAAAACTTCATTTCTAAGGTCATGGTGTATGAAATAATCTTTATATTTTTCCAAAAATACCCTCTTCATATCATCCCATGTCCTTATAGAATTTGTTCCTAAAGTCATGAACCATCTAAGAGCTCTACCCTTCAATGTTGCCAAAAACAAATTCATCTTTTTCATGTGTAATGAGTAGCCATAAGGTCTACAAATTATTTCAACTTCAAAAAGAAAGGTTTTCAAGTCTTCTGATCTCAAACCTTTTAAGTTAGGAAGCATGGATGGAGCTATGTTCTTTATATGAGCATTGACATTAGTTTCTTGAAGGGGAAATCCAAAAGGATCTTCCTCATTGTCACCATCTCCCTCCATTTCTTCAACCTATTTTTTACCTCTTCTTCTACCTTCAAAAATAAGAATTTATGATGTGGATTTGTGGCTCTTACTGCACCACGTGATATAGTGGGGGTGGTAGGTGATTGAAGTTTTTTTTTTTGTAATGAAAAGAAAATGAGTCCTATATACACTTCCCCAGCAACAATGCCAAAATGTTTGGTGATTTAATTGATGTTAAATTACTTACATAAATTGTCAACGAGGGCTAGTATACTGATGAAGTGTATGTGCACTATATGTGCTAGAAGTTCTTATTATTCAAAAAATTCCTAAATTAAATTGAGATGTTGGGATGCACATGTTAACTATGAAAATAAATATGTTATTCCAAAAATCAAATTGATCACACTTGCTCAAAAGAATTAATTGCAAACTAAAATCACCATAAAATTATTATACTTGCTCAAAATAAAGATCGCATTTTGCACAAATAAATATCACTCTTGCTCAAAAGAAAATCACACTTTATTCACTCTTCTTTGAAATAATTACACTTGAAAATGAAACTAAATTCAAATTGATAAAAAAATTATTAACTCTAAATTAAAATCCTACTCACACAACTATACTACAAATCTCTATCAATCTCACTTCACTCTACAAAAAAATGATTAAGCAATCTTAATAAAAAATCCTAATCATTCATTCGAAAATCAAAACTAAGAATTTAAACAAACTAATGAAATGCTCCAAAAAAACGGAGAATTGAAATGTTATCTACAGTTAATGAAAGCCTTACAACTCGAGGGGGCCCTCATGCGAGATGTAGGCAATAACACAACTCCTCTACAAGACTAAATACACATTGACACCGTGCAAAAAAAAGGAATGAAACAAAAAAACAGTCCTGTATTTGCAAAAATAGAGTTTTTCAAATGATAATCTCTTCCTCATCAAATAGATTACAGTGGTTTTATAGATCTCTGGAGCAACTAGAAATTCAGAATTTCATTGCATGAATTCTTCCATGAGATAAAATCAAATATGTTTTGAAGGATTTTAGGATAAAATATGATCCAAAATATGTTCATAATGATCTTCTTGCCATGAATTTTCTAAAGAATAGCTTGTTCTCGCTTATTTTTTGACTACGCATTAAATGACAATTTGAAAAACCATATATCCACGTAATCTGCAAAATAAGGCTCCAAAGATCTTCAAGAATCTCTCAAATGGTAATGAATTTGAGAAACTACTCATAGCGAACTTAATTGGGCCCGTGCTGAACTAAACTTGTGTTTTCATTTTCTGAAATTCGCTTTCATTTGCTCAGAAAATGCGTTTGAAGTTGACTGGACAAAACTGCTGTGTTTTTCCCTTGATCCAACACTGGAGGTTCACACGTGCAAGATGTGTGGTATTTGACCAATATAAATCGATATTGGAACCTTCAGAAAAATTTTCCATGTGCCAAATTTCCTTCTAGAATGGTGCTACTACCTCAACCATGGAGGTAGCTAAGGAGATTTGACAAAATTGCAGAAACTTGAACTTGCTAAACTATCATTAGTTAAAACCATGCAAAATTATTCTTAATCTACTAAAAATAAAGGAAAACGATGTTAATTAACCACTTAGACATATAGAGACACGTGATGAAAAATTATGGTAAAAATGGTGGCAAGTGAGTGAAATGGTGCAATGGATGGTTGGAGGTAATGGCGTAATGAATGACAAAGACAAGTGAAGATGATGACAAATCAATGACCTAACACTTATCATAGTAGCCCCTCAGCTCATGTTTACCCCAGGAAAGCCAGTGAAAGTGGGTATATATGAGAAGAGGTGTGTTACACTAATTCACCTAGTAGATGAGGTTGAATTAGTTGGGGTGGTTTCTTATAGTTGGATGTTCTTCTTAGAGAGGTACATGAAGAAATTAAAAGGTTTCGTTTGACAAAAGGAAAAACCCGAGGGGTCTATGGAAAAGGGATATATATCATATGAGACTCTCTATTATGTCAGTGAGTACATCAAGAATATCGACAACACACCAGGTGAAGTGATTTGGGATGACAATAGGGATGAAACAAAAAAGAAGCAAAGCTTCTCGAAACGAATGGAAAGATGTGCATGATAAAGAGTAAGTCACTTATCATTTGTCAAATTTCTATACAGTAACCATTCACATTGAATTTCATATTAATGCATATTTTGATCTCATACATATTATCCTGATCATTTAATATAAAATATGCCAATGAAATGCCCTAACAATTGGGTTGTAGATCAAGTTAGAGATAGGTGCATCTGGTCATTACTCATGTGCTGAAGAGGATGTGCCAAACATAACGATTGGGTGCAATAACTAGGTAATTGGAATCCCTTTTTGTACAATTTTAACTTCATATTGCACCTTTGAATTGTAACATTTGTATATATTTTATATTTTTAATTATGTTTGGGTTATTAGACACATGATACTGTGATTTTTTTCACTTTTTTATAAGTTCATTTGTTCCCATCTATGTGGGCATATGGGCATCAGTTTTGCATGGAGGATGTTGATGATGGATGCATGACACAAGAATGTGGAGTGGAATTCGAGTTCGACCAATCTAGTCATGATAACCACCGTAATCAAATCCTAATGCGAGGGATGTTAGTTTACGTTGGAAAGATATAAGACACCATTCAAGTGGACTTCTCTTCATTCTAATGTGTTATTTTTAGGTGCAATTGGTGGTACACCTTTGATCGGAATAATGTAAAGGAATATCTCACGATAGTGGGTTGATATCTATCACCTCTGGAAATATGTGGCATGAAGCTAGGGAGCCTTATGTTTTCCAAAAGCATTGCAACTAGGTGTTTTTTTACCCAGATGTGTTGGATAGGGATTGGTGGTTTGTATTGAGACATGACCCTAGATCAAAACATATTTTTGAGAACAATAGTGTTATCATGTCAAACAAGGAAGATAATCAAAGTGATGATAATGGAGAGTGATATGTACTTGTGTTATTTCATCATTTATACTATTGTTGTATGTTTTTGTTTTCTTTATTTTGCTAATTATATTAGTTTTTTATTTGTCTTGTTGAAATTTTATAATATAATTGGTAAGATTCATAAAAAAAATTACACGTTTTTTTGCAATGGAAGCATTTTTACACTTGAAACTAAGTATTTCCAATTGTGTACAATGTCTATGATAATAAGGATTCAAGGTGACAATCCTTCTCAAATAAGAAAATGAGAATTAAATAGTAAATTTAGAAAAAAAAACATTGAATATTTAGATACTTATTGGTTTAGTAGTCAGTTCACATGTTTTTTCTTCTTGTTTAGTTCAAAATCAATATAAACATCATGTAGTGATAACTCTATTAGGACTTTACCAATGAAAAAATGTGTATTAATATGTAAGATTAAATTCTTGACATGAGAGGTAAAGTCATGTTTACTATATTTAAATTATAGTTCTTGCAACCTTATGCAAACTAAAAGGAGGTCTTATGCACGTATTAAATGTTGATTACATCTTTTTATGGACCATAAGAGAAACAAATGGGCTTACATGGAGGAATGAGAGGTTTTAATTTTTTCTTCATGGATAATGGGACAATTTTTACTTTTCTTTTCAATGGTAATTCTAAATAATTTGTTTGAATTTCAAATAGACATGGTGATGCATTTTTCTTTCCTATTTAGATTATGTGAAATAACTATTTATTTTTATGTATTTATAAGTAAATTATTTAAAGTAAACATGTCTTTATCATTGTGAACATGATGTAATATTAATTAGGAGAAATGTGAAAATATGAATTTTAGTGACTATCTCATGATAAGTATGTGGAAAAAATAATATTTTTTGAGTTGTTCATTAAGAAATAATCAAATATATTATTTGTCAAAATTTTAAATCTAATATAGTAGCATTTTTGTATTATTTAACTCATATTTATTATTAAAAGGAATTAAATTTGAACCAGTACAATGGAAAATAGAGAACCAAAATAGCACCAAAATGTTATATCTTTATTACTAGGAAAAAAAAAAAAAAAAAAATTACCACTTGCCTCTGTTAAAGGGAACTCCAATAGACAAATCTCGAACTACAAGTAACTTCACAAGCCCTATTCACATTTCTTGATTCTCATCTTTAGAGAGAGAATATTCTAATTTAAACCGTAAAAAGTTACTATACATATTAAATTAAAATTTCTTGAAAATCTCAATAACTTAATAAAAAATAAAATTTTATAAAAATAATTTTTTTGAAGTTTATTAAATCTAAATTAATTATAAAAAATCTTACTTAAATTTTTAAAATTAACAATAATTGAATTTTATAAACCAATATTGAATTGGTTAGAAATTGTATAATTGAATATTTATTTTATTATATCTTTAATATTAAATTTAAATGAATTACACATTTTTGTCCTATTAAGAACTAACTAAATTATTTTACCTTTTATTATTTTTTCCTTGTGAGTATTGAAATATTTTACTAATTAAGTTAGATTGAATATCAGTGAGCTATCTAAGCAATAGAAAAATATTTATCGTAATTTTACAATCGTAGTTTCAACCATACTAAACTTTGTAATTTATAAAAATATCTTTGCTTGTTTTTTAAAATTAAGTCGTTTTGCATGAAAATTTATATATAAACGTTTGATATAAGTTCACTAATACATAACCTATAATAAATATTATCTCATAAAAATAAACATGATCATGATGATAACCATCTAACAAACATAAACATCATCTAAGATACACATTCGAATTCACTACCATCGTCTAATTATATAGACCTCTAGCACATATAAATGTCATTAGCTAGCACACAAATCTAATAATCTAACAAAGCATCATCATCGTGATCATATCTAACAAAACACAAACATTGTAATCTAACATCGTCACCACGCACATCTTCAAATTAATATACATCTCATGTCAAATAACTGTTATCACATACATATCTATCTACAAGAACATTAAATGAACATATCTAACATGACCTAACAATATACACATCAACGCCAACATATAAATTAAGTACATAAGCAAGAACAAAAAATGCATCACACACACACACACACACACACACACATATATATATATATATATATATAAACAAGTCAAATAACTGCAATCGAATAAATGATACAACATACGTAGTAGTGCCAGCAAGGTCTGCAATAAAATATGATGGATGGTAAACCACTGCCTCAACATCTGTCGAACTTTGTGGTGGATCAGGAGGAGGTGACTGGTCAGCAGTAGAAGACGATGGATGGTCAACGACTACCTCAACATTTGTTGAACCCTGAGATGGAGGAGGAGGTGGCTTATCTACTTTGTCAAGAGAAACATAAGGCACATATTCTAGCTTTGGCATCTAATCATTATGCGACTAAGGAGGATGTGTACTACCAAAAGGCTTATTAAAATCATGACCAGGATCTGATTGGGTAGTACTACCAGAAGCATCATGATCATGATCACCACCCTCATTATCATCATGATCTGACATATCTGCTACTGCATGCCCTACATCCCTCATTGTTGTCAGTGGCCTACTAGCTTTGAAGATATGACACATAAGAGACATCATCTCGCGCGAACAATCCCTATAAAGATCCATAAAACTTGGATCTGTGTTGATGCCTTGAGCGCTCATAGTGAAAACTCCCTCCTCAACCAAAACTCTAGACAATTTGTCGCGGTAGTCCATCCAAAATCTCAAACTAGCTCTACGGGCCCAGATTCCCACAACCCCTTGACGATATGCCTTACCCTCTTGGGAATCGCCCATCTCCTCATCTCCTCCATCCAGTGGGGGAGGAGGAATGTCCCCATTGAATGTGTCAATGTCTACAAAATATATAGTACACAACAATAATTAGGAAAATTTCATTAAATGATTTAATAAAACAAGTTAAAGAATGCGCTAGGATAAATTTTATTCTAATTAATTAAAACAATAAAATGAAACTATATTAATTTAAAGAAAACAATAATATTATCTCTATCATCTAGAGGCTCAGCCGGTCTGAAGAGGATGTTGGGACACTACCTCTAATCAATCCCCTCAAAAGGAAATAACAACAAGATAAACACATGGTCAAACTCACTGGCAAGTAGCGCAATTTCCTAGGTGGATATCTTAGTCGAAAATTCTAGTTGGTCCCTCTTAGGCATCATCTAGCCCCACATGCACATATGAACCTTATTGATCAACCTAAGAGGGCCACAGTAAAATGTCGGCCTCATATCTGGAAACCTCCCAAAAATAAATAAAAAAGCTCTGAATCGAAAGGGAAGTTTGCCTTCCCATGTATCATTACACATCTATCTAAATCCATACAAAACTGCCTCAAAAAAGTGGCATGCCATCTGATACAACATGGTGACTAAATCAAATAATTGACATAATACAAAAGAGGGCAACTAATGTTCTTCCCATCACTACTAAAGTGTGCAATGGTGGTGACTAAAAATGGGAGGCACCTAACCTCCTATGGAGCAAAAGAAGAAATTTATAGTTGTCTACCACACACCCGAAAATTTGTCGGGCTGACTGCATGAGGTCCAAGATATCTTTGAGAGTAGGAAGTTGACTCTCTACTGCAACCCCATGGGGAACATCATGGAACTAGAGAAAATCCACCCCTCTCTTGGATAGGTCAGTTATAAATTATATGTCTTCCTTAGAGGGTCTATACCATGCCCCAAGACCAACATGGAAACCCTGCTCTTGAACACTCCATCGACAGATCAAATGCGCCAACAAGATAAAGTACGCCTTCACGGATGTAGCCTCCTCATAGTACTTTATGAGTCCTACATTCCTTAAGATCCCTCCAATCTCTGTAGTAATAGGGCGAGGGTGTAAAACTCTCTCCCTCACTCTAGCCTCCCATTGTTGGACCACATTGTATTGGTCTGCCATTTGCTCCTGCTCATGTTGTTTCTCCCTCTACTAGTGTCTCTGCTACAGGAATGACATATGAAATACATCAACCTCATAAAATACAATTTTTTGTATTAAATGAAAAATGTATTTATAAATATGGAAACATAAATTTCAATAATAATAAAAAATCCCCGGTGTGACAAAAAGCAGTAATGCACCAGCTCTATTGCACACTGCACCAACCTCGATGCACAGATACTTATGACATAGCGTTATTGGTTCACATATTTAAATTTTCATCACGGTGCATCACACTTATGTACTGGTGCGCACATATAACCTTTTCACACCGGTACATAACATTCAGGTTATCGAATGCGCTGAGCTATATTTTTAAATATTATTTTTGTGATTTAGTAAATACAACTGCACCAGGTGTAACCTACAAATATACGCACCGACGTACAATTTATAGCTTTCTCGGTTTTTTTTCATTTACGAGACGCACTGCAATAATAGAAGTGCGTTATGTTCACACACCAAATTGCGACGCACCCTGTAAATTTACAAGTTTCACCACTATCAGTGTGAGCCAAACATATCAAGCACACAATGAAGGTTTGTCTTTGTTTTATCTTTTTCTTTTTTAAATTAAGCTAATTTACAATTTTGATCCGCTAAAAAATTAAATCAGAGAGAAACATAGATATTACCTAGACATTTTCTCATCGAGGAGGCTTTGTTGACATGTAATGGAGAAAAACAAATTTTACCACTGTATGGAAAAATTGAAAAGTTAGACAATGAGCATGGCACAAAATGATGGTGATCAAGATAAGAATCAACGTCCAGGAACTTGCATGAGGAAAGAGTGGTACTAATGCCTCAGAGCTCTCTGGCACTGTAGATGGTAAAAAGGAAATTTACATTCCAGAGTATTTTTTTATTTAACCCTCCTCTAGTGCGTTATTATAATCACATCAGTGCGGAAGATATCAAAGAGTACCATCTTATTTTTTTTAATTTAAAAATCTATAGCGGTGATTTTGTTAAGATGCCCCAGGGCCTTCTAATACAGGTACTGCACTAGTGCTTTGTTGGACTATAGCACTGCTCTTTTAAAAAAAATAAAAATCACCTTGTGGTGCTCTTTAGAAGACGCCCCGGTGTGTTTTAATACATTTACAACACTGGTGCATCGTTTGAAAATAACAACACATATTTTTGAAATTTAAAAACTATAGCGGTGCTCCTTCTTGGTATGCACTGGGGCGTTTTACTGCCAGAAGGGCACTAGTGTTGCTGGTGTATATAAAATTGACAATTTTTAAAAGTTAACATTTTTCTGGTGCTATTGATTATTCAAGCATCGGTGCATTGTTTTATTTAGCACACCATGTTTTTTTATTTTATAAAAATAGATTTTCCATGGTGCACCATGTTCTATGTGGCACTGGTGCTTATATGGATAGTAAAGCACTGGTGTATTTGTATATTGTATACACATCATGAGAAAAGCATTTGCTATTAACATTTTCCCACCCACCTCCATTAGTGACCTCCGCTACAAATGAATTTTTGGGCTATTTTTATAGGGGCTTTCACAAAAAATTCTGCTAGGTCTTTTCCTTGTATTGTTTATTCATATTTACTTTCCAAGGGGTTGTAACTATTGGATACAATTCTTTACCCACTAAGTTTATTTCCTCTTGGGATGAGATGATATTATTATTTCTTAAAGCCTTCTCCACATCTAAAGATAATAAAATTATTTAATTATATGTGTTAGAAACCTATTTGATGACATAGGTATTTTGAGGGAAAATATTGATGAACATGGAATTCCACATATGAACCAAGTCCTTTGGGTAATTTTTCTTGATATGGATTTGATGAGGAAGAGATTTTAACGAAGGAATGGAGAGGGAGTCGAGAATTTCATCCCTAGATTAGGTGGAGTATGAGGGTTTTATCTTTAGTAGTCTTCTTCTAATATTCACATAGTATGAAGATGAAGATTATGAAGTGAACATATATATTGGATATTATGTAGGGATTTCAATGTATTAAGTGGGATTTATTGGTATGGGTTTGAGTTTAAGAAAATATGTTTCAAGAAATATGCAAATAGGGTGAATCAATGAGTTGATAACAAAAAAGCTATGTGTCAACATTCCACAGCTATCACATGAACTAATTTGGTACTTGAAAGTAGTTTTGACTTTGTGTGGTTTCCCAACAATCATCAAATGAGCTATTAACCTAACTTTGTGTGGTTTCCCATGAATCATGACATGAGTTGTTATCCCATTTTAAGAGACTAGTTAAATTATGGCATCATGTTCAAAAGCACTACGATTAAGGTTTTACCCAATCAACTTTACATGAATGGTTGCATTGAAACTATATTTAGACATAACTTTTGTATACTTAAGGTAGAAATATTTGACATTCAATAGATATGCCATTCCTTGTTTCATTTTCGTGGTATTAGATTTTGGTTTCTTATAGATAAGTTTTATTCTTTTCAAAACTATGTTTAACTGGACTCCTAACTATTTCATGCCCTAAAATTGCATCCCCTAATATTTGGAGCCATCTGATACCCCATTTGGGGCACCCCTCTAAAGCATTTTTGGAAACTTGCATATAATTAAGGAAGTGGTTGGTTGCAAGTCATCTCCTTGTTATGAATGTTTATTGACCCTCACAAAAGGTGTTTAAGAATGGTTTAATCTACAATATATGTTTTACAATGGTTATTAACTAGTATCTAAATGTAAATTAGAGCTTGTGTTGGTTGAATTCGCATTAGATATGAGTCTCTTTGGGGTCACTAAAATTCACTTGGCTATATTGATGGGTGAGTGTGAGTAATATACTAACTGTGTTACTTTAATTGCCATGATAAATTGATGGTACTTTACAATGCGACTTTCTAAAGTGTTGGCCCAATCATTAGATAAACCAATGTTGAGGCATCTAAAGGATATACATTTAACTACACATATCCTAATTCCCTAAGTTCTAAATTTTAAGGATACTAACATGATCAACCTACCACATGCACCAATATAATGATTCCACATTTATATTGTACTTGGAGTCACATTAGTCATAAGTCAATGAAACTTAAACTATCATTAGGGGAATTTTGAGGTCTAAAATGGACCTCCTAAGGAAATTATAAAATAATAAAATAAGATTAGATCACATCATCAAATTTTAGAGGAAAAAAAGAAAAAACTATTTTTTCAACTTATCTCCCTATGAGTTTACTCAAATTTCGAGCGGCAACACTCATTAGATGAAAAATGTGGTTCTTCATCCAATGAGTACCCATGTTGCATACTTTTGATGGACCCTACTACACGAAAAATGAGAAATACATGAAAAATGTGATTGCAATCACGTTTTTTCATGTATTTCTCATTTTTTGTGTAGTAGGGTCCATCAAAAGTATGAAACATGGGTAGTCCTTGGATGAGGAATTAGATTTTTCATCTAACGAGTACTCTCGCACGAAATTTGAGAAAAACCTTAGGGAGATAAGTTGAAAATACGAGTTGAAAAAGTAATTTTACTATTTTATTATTTTTTAGTCTTTTTACCTTTTTACTCCAAAAATGGTGAATCATCCCCCATGGTTGACATCATCATCTTGAATCATATTGGTTCTTACAAATTTTATTTTGGTCATACATTTTTCTTAGGAGGCTCATTTTAGACCACAAAATTCCCCTAATGGATTGTAACTATATGAACATGTGGACTATTTGTATGTGTACTTGTACCTCATCTAGCAAGTACATGTGTTTCCCTTCTTGCAAGCATCACTTTGTTAGGGTGGTCAATGTTGTAGAACTTCAAGGGAAAATGGGTTTCACTTTAATACCCAATGGATTCATCAACCAACATTCATAATGCACAATTTTTTTTAGTGTTGACCCTCCCATTAGGTCAACGGATGCAAATTAAGACATCATTAAGCTATCCAAGTTCTACTTTATACCCGATATCATTTTCAAATCTAACCTCAACTAATGAAAACATGCTATGCCTATAGCATATTAAAATAACTCCAATTATAAGAAGAAAAAATGTTAAGCAAATTTGCTCCAATGCCTTAATTAATGAAGTTGATCATAACTCCTCCAAAGATCAATCCATGTTCCACATCTTGTAGAAATGGATTAGAGAATAAAATATGTACACATTTGAGGGACAGGTTGACATAGGAATTAGAAAATTGGAAAACCAAAGACAACTAGACACCCAATGAAAGTATAAGGTTATGCATTAAACTATGTGGTGAAAAGCATTTTCTTCTTTGTATTATTGATTCCTTAAATATTCATTGCTAGAATTTCTTGTTATAGTTCCAACTTTATATAGGTGTAATGACATCTTCATGCCAACCCCTTCTTCCATAATTTTCTCACATAAATTGGATTAATATTGGTATAACCATAAAAGCATATGAAGCATTGTATCCTTTTGATATTGTATTTCCTTATCACTATAAAATCTTTACAAAAGAAACTTTTCATTTTATTTTTTAAAGTTTTGAAAATATTATATGGGAGAATGCATGAAGATGGGTTACACTTTTAAATGCGGCAATAAAATTTCAAAATTTTATTCTTTTATCAAATTGAAGCCCTCAAAAATCAGATAAGCATTGTGAATTTTGATTTAGAGTAAGAAGACAATTTGTGGAGAATTATGTTGTCGTGCTAATGATATTTTTTGCAAAAAAAATTAGTGTTGTATAATCTGTTATTTTCCATTAAATGAAATGAATGTCCTTGCAAGTTATCGCACATCTTAAGA
>APFE031330479.1:3676-21461 GCA_000404065.3 Pinus taeda | reverse complement strand
CTGTAATTTCATTTCAGCAAAATAGATCAGTACTTTCCTACTTTCATTTCAATTTTGCATTTTCATTTCAGCAAGATAGTTAGTTGTAGTTCAATCTATTTTAGTTTTGCAAGTAGAAGAATAAAAATACAAAAATCAACCAAAAATATTTCCTTTCATGCCTGGTAGGAGTAGAGATAAGTCAGAAAAATACTTGCAGAACACCCCCCACTGCTTCACACAGCCAACCTTCTCTCTTCTTCGATGGCTGTGATTAAGAAGAACCCATGGGTAGACATCAAGGCATATTTAAAGAACCTCAAAGGGAGAAGAAGAAGAAAAATTCCACTGGAGAAAATGGCTACAAGCAGAAATGTTGGGAGAAGTACTTTTTCTTCCAACTCAATCCTTAGAGGTGAATGTGAGAATCTGATGGAAGATTTCAAGAGCGAGATGAGGCACTTTCTTGCCATGCAACTAGATACCTTACAGATCCAAAGGAAGAAAGAGGAAGCCAAGAGGGCTCTGGCCATCTTTTGTCCCAGGTGCACTAGAAAGCATCCTAGGCATGAATGTCCATTGCAATCCATAGAAGTGTGTTTCTTTTGTGAAGAATACCATCCTACGAACCAATGCCCTTCCCTACCTAGAATCAAAGCTGCATATTAGAGAACCAAAGGAGCCACTGAATCACTCTATTTCATGAACCAAAGGAGGCCACCTGGACCCATACCTTACCAGCAAGAACTGCAAGGGACTTCCGAGACCTATTACGACCCCTATCAAGCCACTTTCATGCCTTCTTGGGGTCCCCCTGCTCATCCTTCTTGGTTCACACCTCCTCCTTGTTCCTCCACAAATCCACATTATCCCCAACTAGCTGCTCATTTGTTTCACTCTTATGCTCAGCCATAGCCTCAGTGGAATGCACCTCATCAGGGGTGGAGGCCCCAATACAACACTCCTCTCACTCATTTTCCTCCACCACCTGCTCAACCGCAACCATCACCTACTACTCCACCTAGGCAACCCTAAATGCCTGCCCAACCACAACCCCATTCGCGTCCATCTCAAATATACACCCCCACTCAGCTACCCATATGATCGTTTACAGACCTCCCCATTGGAGTATCTCAACCCAATTGCAAAGCTGAGGCACAACATGTCCAAATGACTCCTCTTGAGCTCAATGATCTTCACCATAGTTCAGGAAGAGTATTTCAGAAAAGAGATTATCTTGAAAGCATTGAAGGACCACATCCAGTAAAAGAAGATTCAAAAGAGGATAGCAAAGAACCATGGGTTGCACTTGATGAAGAAAAGACATCAGAATCAGAGATCAAGAGAGTTCCCTCATGGTTACCATCAAATCCTCCATGTACTCAAGAGAAAACTCAGCAAAAAGAGGAAGATGTGAAGGTCATGATAGAAGAAGATATGGGGAATGATCCAGATCAGCAAAAGGACCAAGGATATCAAAGCTATATTGAGATATGGTTTCAGATGGTCACTAAGTTGCAACAGTACTCTCTTCTTCCGCTATGCCTAATCCCTTCAAAGTCAAATCATTTGGTCTCTGAAATCCGGATAGCTATCAATTCATGCATTTCAAGCCTCCACATCATTCTGTCTCTAATCGTGAGGTGCACATGGCTCCATTGGAAGTATTCTTATACTTGATAATGATTTTGTTTTTCAAGTAGGGTAGGGTAGAAAAAAAAAGAAAAAATGAAAAAAAAGAAAAAAATGGAAATGAGAGGAAAAATCTAAGGTGAAAACCTCCTCATAGGCACCTTAGATTGGCTCATTGATTGAAAACCTCCATGAGGAGGTCAATGGGTTGGAAAGAAAAGAGAAAAGAAAAAAGAATAAGATCCTTGGGTGAAAACCTCCCTTGGAGGCGCCTAGGGCACGCAATTAGGGTGAAAACCTCCATGAGGCGCCCTAGTTGTTTTCAAAAAAAAAAAAGAGAAAAAAAGAAGAAAAGAAAAAAGAAAAAGTAAACCTAATTTCCATTGAATAATTGCAGGTTGCAAGAAGGACATTGCAGGTCAGTAGGATCGCTCAAAACAAAGGCAGAGGAAGTTCTGGGCTTTCTACAAGAAGCTACAGGTGTTTCTACAGGAAGTTCTGTATTTCTACTGGAAACATACTGTAGAACCTTCAGGTGAGCCAAATTCGATTTTGGAAGGGAATCTAAAGCTTGGAATCTATTGGTTAGGCCTACAAGCATCCATGTTCCCATCCCTCACCCTTTTCTATCATTTTTCCCACCTCATTGTGCTTCTTTTATGAAAACTGTGTTTTCTACACGAAGTTCTGTGTCTTCTACAGAAAGCTTACAAAAAAGCCAAATTGATCTCCAAAGAGGACCTGAAGGCTAGGAATATGTCCATGAAGCCTGCACACATCCATGTTTCCATCCCTCACCCTTTTCCATCATTTTTTCCACCTCATTGTGCTTCTTTTATGAAAACTGTGTTTTCTACAGGAAGTTCCTGTAGAAATTACAAGAAGCTAAAAATGGATTGTAAAAAGGTAGTTTGGTGAACATGATAGCTTCCTCAAGGGTTTAGAAGTCCTCATGCAATCTTCAGAATCCTCCTCCATCATCTCCATGCCTGCATCACAGCCCAAGCTCAGTTTTTCTTTCCATGCAAAAACTTGCACAATGCTTTGAAGGATAAAATACATAGAACATAATTTGTTTTTTCCATAACTTGAAAACCATGCATCCATTTAAAAAATTGTTTTATAGGGAGTTGTATAGGGATGATGGCAACACGCCCGAGCAATTTCAGCCAATTCCGGTGCACAATTTCCAAGAAATCAGCCTCCATCACCTTCAACCATTTTTGCATTTTCTCCATATCCATGCATTCGTTTCAAAACTTGTTTCATGGGGAGATGCATATGGGTGATAGTAACATACCCAAGCAGTTTCAGCTGATTCTTATGCAAGATTTGCGAGAAATTGATGTCTATAATCTTTAGAGATTTCCCGTTTTTCTCGAAATATGTGCATCCATTGATCGCAATTTTTCTATGGGAGGTGGATAATGATGATAGGAACATGCTCAACAAGTTTCAGATCGATCCGGTTTATCGTTCAGGAGCAATGGCGAAAACAAATTTATCGTCTGTGAAAATTCAACATCAGCAGCTTGAGGGTGCAGATCTGAACATGAAAACAAATTCCTACAACGTAGATCTGACCAGAGGACACCTGCACAAGGAAAACAACTATGAATCAGCAGCCAAGCCATCATGCAACCACAGAAACACATGCAGCAGCAAGAAGCACCTCACAGCAGCCACATTCGACTTCTAGGCACGTGACTAAACTCGTTCCTCTGATTGCATGACTATAATTTGAAAACTGCATGAGAAATGAGATGGTGGTGATTAAAAAAATCGGTGGCCAGCTAACTAGCCACCCTCATCCAGTTCAACTACACTCGGTGGGTGAATATGACATGTGCACTTAGCCATCTCAAGAGGAAATCTGGAAACCAATAGTGGTGACCGTTTAAGCTTCAGCGTGATTGATCAACATGATTATAGGCAAAGAACAAATAGTTAAACACTGTAGTGGGGACCAACAGTTTACATGGGGCCAACGTGCAGTGGCCAGATCACCCTCCATCAATGGAAATCTCCATAAAACAACCAATTGAACTCTCACCTCTATTTTTTACAGAGTATCATCATCCTTGCAGCTGCAACAAGCTCCATACCAGCTCCATAGCAGCAAACCAAGCTTTCTCGACCATTTTTTAAACTCTCTTGCTTATTGGCGTTCTACAGGAAGAAGTTCTACAGGAAGTATGAAACAGCTTTCAGAAGCAGGGAAGCCTGACTTTTCTTCATCAAATTTGAAGTTCCAGGAGAGGTAAGCTCGAAAAACACTTTCCCTGCATGGTATATTTCAAAAGGTGGTAAACTGGACTGTATGAAGTAGGGGTATTAGAAATAAGTCTGCTTGTGGGTCAAGAATAGCAGTTTGCCTATGTAATTACACGGAATTTCTCAGACGGTCCAGCATCAACATTCTCCTCCAAGAAAATTCCTCTTGTAGGAAAGATAAAGCTCTGAGAGGGCTAGCCTGTATGTCAAAATTTGAAGTTTCACATTTGCATGTATGCTGGGAGTAGAAAAATTGAGGTGCTATACCCTGTTTGTGGAAACAAAACTTCCCCCTCCATACACAGACAATCGAGTTTGGGCAACAAAAGCATTAGAACTAGGGAATTGGTGCAAAGTTAAGACATAAACACCTAAGGGATACTGTCTTCAAGTTCGGAGAAGGACACCATAAAACAACAAGCCCTTTCTGATCAGAGCACAAACTAGAACAGAGCACGCTGACCATGCCAGGAGAGTTTATCAAAAAGGAACCCTCGGATTCCAGAGAATTGTGTGAAACTCCTGAGATGGTAGACCTATTTTCCCGTGCCAATTGGATGACCTTTTGTGACAGAATCCAAGGTTATGATGATGAGGTAACAGAAGAGTTCTTAATGTCCCTGCAGCCTAAATCCAAGATACTGGCCACTATAACTTTCAGAGGGTTGACCTTAAAGCTTACCCCACCACTCATTAGAAGAGAAAGCCAGTGGAAAAGAAATACAAGACAGAACACCATAGAGAGAACAAGAAGAGAAATGAGGAAAAGGCCAAGTTGCAAAGCCTAAAGCTGTGGGAGGAACAATGGCACAAACACCCAAGGAGAAGAGATTGCAAAGCAGGGCAGAAAGGACTGAAAATGTCCGAGCAAGTGAAGGCACACCCCAGGAAACCACAACAAAATTAAAAGAGAAGGCACCCCCAGCCAAGCAGACCGAAACAGTGAAAGCAGTTCCTATAGGAAGATAGAAAACAGTCAGCGCAAGACTTTCTACAGGAAGTCTAGAAACAGAGGAACAAAAAGGGAAAATCGCCTGAGATTTTGGCCAGGGAGGTAGCAGCCATGCTTGCCACCATTAGCACACCTCCAAGACCAAAAAGGAAGAGGAAGAGGCAACCTCCATGTACTTTAAAGTGAAAAATGAGCACACGGATAAAAGTGGGCATACCCAAACCACAGTCAAAGGAGCAAATTGTCATTAAGGACATAAAATATAAACAAAAGAAGGAGTCTCCTTCAAAGAGATCCATCATCTATGAATGAGGAAGCCAAAAGCCTTCACCTAGAGAGAGCAAATTAAGATGATGGACTCAAAGACGGTTCTATAGGAAGCTGAGACAGTTCTACAGGAAGCTGAGAATTCTCTACAGGAAACTCGGGCTAAGCTAAGAGAGACCAAGAAATTGGAGGAAAAGGTGGCCAAACAATCACAGGAAGAAGGAAAGACAAGGAAACATCTAATGAACAATAGAGAGATGGCAAGCTGCAGGCAAAGGCTAAGGCTTTAACAAAACTGCTACAAGAAAAGGAGCACAAGTAGTGGGAAGAAGTGGAGAGAGAAGCATGGTTTCATGACCGAGAAGAGGACATCACTTCAGAATCTTGGCATGATAGGGAGGCCACCAGGGCCATCAGAGATGAAGAGATAGATTAGTTGCTCAGAGGATGAGCAACACTTTTAGTAGGGGGGTGATGATGAGCCCCAAAAATGGATAATTATATGGGCTCATTTAGCCTCCTAATTTGACTTAATCCACCATTCTCATTAGTTTATTGCATGTGTTTTATTATATTTATGCTAATAGAGCGAATTGGGTTAGTCATTATGCCAACAAGTCTAATGTGTGCTTTATGCAGTCTTTTTGGTCAATTTGGAGACAAAATCAAAGGTTTAAATCAGCACATGGCACCCAAATTTGTGGAGAAGATTTTTAGGAAGGTGTTCCCTTTATTTATGGGCCCTTACCTCGAATTCTCCACCATCACCTTGGAGTTCAAGGGTCACCAAATCGATTATCACAAGGGCAGCTAAGCAAGTCAAGTAGGACTGCTGTTAACTACACGTTTTGGTAGCCGAGTCCCAAAGTTTAGGAGGACTATTGGGGTCCTCAATTTGTATAAATAAGAAGGCTTAGGGCCTCATTTTGGTTAGCTAGTAGTTAGTCACTTTGTAGGCAGAAGTTAGCTAGTTTGTAGTTCGATTTTGTCATTTTTTAGGCAGTAGTTTAGCTCTGCATTTCAGCACGTTTTCAAGTTTTCCTTGTGGACAGTTTTTGGAATGTAACTATTCTTTTGATCAATAAAGATGAATCCAGCTTTGCATCAGCTTTAAATCTCTCTTAGGAGGCTGTAGCTCTTGGGGTTGGGCCCATCTCAAGTGCCCAGTACCTCCTTTGTTTACCTTTATGTGTCTTTGCTGCATTCTTAGAATAAAATATGCTATTTAGATTTAAATCTTGGTTTGTTATTTAGGTTGATTTTTACGGTTCAAGTAGCTTTTCATGTTCAGACTTGTTTGATAAGTCACTAACATGGAAGATCTTTAGAAAGAGGCTGTCAAGCTCCTTGGATCTCACCTTTCCCTCAGTGGAATCATGAGCTGGGACCAAGGCCACCTTGTTGCCACCAAAAACACTCTTTGCTTCACCATGCAATTAGTAATGTTGGATTCTTAGTTGTCGAACTTGATATCACTTTTGATTGCATGATTCAGTTTATGATTGCTTAGTTGCATAGTTATTTCATGTATTTCATTTCGAATAAACTTCTTTTCATTTCCTTTTGCTGTTAGGTCAGATTAGAGTGAAGTAACTAGGTCATAGGTTTTATAAGTGTTTGTTTGTTCAGTTTGAAAAACCACTTGCAGAGTACCTGTTATCTTTCCTTACCTGCCCATACTCCATCCAACTTACCTTCTTCACCCTTCACTTAGAACCCTTACCTTACATTTTCCTCATTCGCCTACTTTGCCATGATTCTCATCTTCTTGTGCAGCATCGTTTCATCCCTCCTTGAACAAATCTCACCATTTGCGCCACTCCTTGACTCCATCCTCCAAGTCTTGAACTCCCCTACACCCTTATTTCACCTCCATACTCGTTCCTCCACCTTTTTCCCTCCATCCATTCTTCAAAATCCTCTTTTCAGAACATCCTGTAGAAAATTACAGAACATCCTGTAGAAATTCTAGAACATCGTGTAGAACCCTTGCAAAATTCCTGTAGAAGCTCACAAAGGTGATTTCTTGAGATCCGATCACTGTGAAACTCTTAGGAAGGGTGCTATGGACCCCTTAGGACCTCTTCTAACCTTCCCAACCTCCTGCAAGCATTTCCTCTCACTGATCCACCTCTGCACAGTCAAAAACAATGAAAGCACATGCATGATAATTCTAACAACTTATTCAAAAATACAAAAAGATTGTTCTTTCATATTCTGCTGTAGAAATACCTTAAATACATGCATTTCATCTTCCTAGAAGTCAATGGCATCTCATTCAGTAGCTTGCATCTTCCTTCTTGCATCAGTAGGACTAGCTGGTAGAATTAGGGTTTGCTAGGTTTTGTGTTTCTTTTTGGCTTTCAGTTTCTTTCCGCAAGTAGATTAGCTTCCTTTGAGTTAGCCTTCATCCATTAGTTAAAAAGCTTCTTCTAAGAGCTCATAGAAGTTGGCTTAAGCTCCTAGCGGAATTGTGCCAACTAACCAAGTGACAGTTGCGGCAAGAGCTAGTACTTGTGCATACAACACTGTTGCTTCCAAGTTTGTTATGAACAACCAGGTTGATAAAATTAAAGAAGGGAGTTCCAGGAGTTGCAACATTATTGCTGCAATACTGGGGCCCACTAGTGAGAAAAAGAGTGAAGATGGGAAGACTACCACAAACAACCCTGGAAATAATGCTGGTGGGGGTGGAAATGAGTCTAGAAAGAAAGTCAAGTTTGCATGCAAGCTATGCAGTGGGGACCATTTAACTCATCTCAACCCAAAAATTCAAGGCGCTCAATGCTTGTTAGGGTATCAAGGGACTTCTAGCTCTCAAGTTGTGTTAACCAACCCTTTTCCCCAAAGGTAGTAGATGCTTGCTGGTGCCAATTCAAATCCTGGTACATCTGTAGGGGTCAACCAGGAAGAGGATAAATGGTCAAATGTTTTCATGATGGGTTCTAATGTTAACGTGGCCACACGGTTGCATGATTATGGTGAAGGTGAAGCATCCAAGGATAAATCAGTTCCCGAAACTACCAACCCACTCCATATTGAGTGACCCTCTTTCGAGATTATATCTTGGATATCGAAAGGTTCCACTAAATGCGTGACTATCAACCCTAATGTTAGGGTAGCCTAGAATTACTCCGTTGTTGAGGATCTAGCTTAGAGTCCATGTGCTATGTCCGCTTTAGAGGTGCTCCAGTCATGTCCTGCTCAAAGAAGTGCCTTGCTTTTGGCAATGGGGACAGTGGATCCAAATAATTATTTAGCTCTCACTTTTGATATGCATAATGTCAAAAGGAGACTTCCTCATCATATGGCTTTCCAGATAAAGTCTACTTACCAGAAAACTAATATTTTTCGGGTGGTTATAGATGAGGTAACTTCCACGTGCGTCATGTCTATGTCATGTTGGAAGGCCATTGGATTGCCTTCTGTTGTTCCTTCACCCACCCTCTTGACAGTGTTTGATGGTCATTCTCATAGGCCATACGAGATTATCCTGGCCTTTCCTATATGTGTTGGAGGAAAAGTCATTAATCTCGAAGTAGAAGTCATTGATGCTAACCTAGATTACAATATCCTCTTAGGAAGGAACAAGATATACGAAATGGATTCCATTTTTTTGACTCTGTTTCATGTCATTTGCTTTCCTCATGAGGGGAAAATTGTTGAGGTTGATCAATTGGATTATTCTCCAGTCGATCCTCAAGCAACTTCATACTCTACTGTTTCCTTAGTGGATAACCCCCATCTGCCTGCCGAGAATCTAGGAGTCGAGATGTACTCTTCATTGATGGGTACTTTTGATCTTCCCCCTCCTATAGCTAGAATAGATACAATTTCATCCTCTAAGGAGGCTTTACGGAAAGAGTTTGTTCAAACTGACGATTTTTCGGATCCTGGGACCTCTCCTTTATCTGTGACCACATCAGAGGAAGGGAAGGTGGGTGGAATAGAATCTCATATGTCTATAGTAGAGCTTGGATATGAATTTATCAATAACTCTACAGATGACCATCTTGCTCGTTCTTCGGAACAAGAGTTAGATGGTGATGTGGCTCATACTTGGACCCTTGATTCTGCTTCTACGTTGGATTGCTTGGATATTTTTTTTCCTTTTGACGAATCGATATTCGAAGCAATGACAGTTGTAGATTGACCTTTGGAATATTTACATCATTGTTTATATTTCCATCCTCCTTTCCATGAAGTCAAGTCTAGGTCCTCCAATTTGCCTACTAGCGATGTTTGTGCGGCTCCTTTGGCTCCAACACAATTTTTTGCCAAAGGTAATATATTGATTGGTTTGATGAATGTACCTATAAACATCTCTAGGAGCAAGCTGGCAGAGCCCCCTGACAAGCTCTATCTTAAGAAGTATTTTTCTTAGCAGTTAGGCAATGGCTTCTTTGTACATTTTGTATTTTTGTACATATCTCATCATAATGTTTTTGATATCAACACTTATTGGTCTGTTGTGGCAAGTGTTGATGGATGACTTGGTATATTTTGGATTCGCCGATGGTGCTAGTCAGCACACTTGAAATCTCACTTCCGTAGCTTGGGTAATCTACTATCCAACTGGTTAGTTGATGGTGTCAAGGGGAGTATGCATTGATCCCGCTTCAAATAATATGGCTGAGTATACTGCCGCCATTAATTTACTATCCGAAGAAATTTCTTATGGAATCGATTCGTTGGTAGTCTATCTTGATTCACAACTGATAGTGTCATAATTGAATAACATTTATTGAGTAAGGGATCCATGTTTATATTGCCAGTATTTAAGGGTGAGGTTGTTGCAAAGATCATTTATTTACATTAATTATTTGCACATTCGAAGATCTCATAATTGGTTAGCAGATTCTATCGCTAATCAAGCTTTAGACTGGCACATTATTCATTCATCACAATAAAATCAAGCATCAAAAAGTCGAAACTGTATATGTATATATATATATATATATATATATATATATATATATCTTGAGTGTACATAAGTGTGTCCAAAATAATATACAAAAATTGGGACTCAAATGCCCATAATCATGTCGAGTACATCTAATGCCCTGGCTCAAGATGAGCGGCTAAGTATGCGACTACTGCTTTGGCCACACACCTAAGAGTGCGAACCCCATCTCGTGGCATGCCAACCACATGACGCTGCATGTATATAGGGAGATCCTCTACAACCTCCATTGGTACTCAGTGAGTTAGTCTCACCAAGTGCCGCTAAATGATGTGTAGGAGTCACTCTGTGTCAGCAGCTGCCTCTTCGGCACCACGACCACGACGTCCATGCCATGGGAACCCATATGGTCATACTAGCCCAATATCTGGAACATGATCATCATATTAGTCATTTGAATCCTATCAAAAATATTTTTCAAAGTTGATTTTTATATTTGAAAAATCATAAAAAATCATAAAATCATAAAATAAAAAATATTTGTTACCTATATTGCCCCATGCCGCAGTTGGTGGTAAGGCGAGATTAGGATATCCGCAGAAGTCCAAGCTGGCATAAGGGTAATCATCCACTACAATGGTTTTATACTCCCACCAGGAGAAGAAGTCATCATCGAAAGCAGTTTGTGGAGCGTCCCCACCTCCTAGTCGTTTCATCAGGTCAACCCACCTACCCATCTGTGGATCTCATGGGGTGCTGATTGAAACTGATACTCTAGGATGGAGTGCTAGGACCCTCTCAAAGAAGAAAGAGCACAAAATAGTTCCATACCCGAAGTTTTTGGTCTAGCCCTTTTTGATAAAAGTAAGCTGGCTCTTCAAGTTGACGAGAAGAGGAGTACACCAAGTACACTGTTGTGAGATAGTTTACCGCCAAGCTCATGGCAAGCCGTGAAGCTTGGTGTAAGGAAGTGGATCTATTCATTCTGGCTATAGTGAACAGGATGATCCTCAATGATAAACTCTCCACATGCTTGATTGGAATTTGACTTCCAATCTTTTCTAGATGACCCGGGCAATAGCTATGCACATAGTCCTCAATAGAGAGGCTACCTCGTGATCTGCCCATGGAATGCACTACATCTCCCCTCTGGGAAATGGTAGTGATGAAATAAACATCCTTAATCTCTATCTTCAGTGGCATTTGATCGATCATGAATGATTCATCCTTGATGCTCTGGTAGTGAATAATCATTTCAAGCAAGCGTGTGTTTGCTTTCATGTTTGGCATTTTGAAGAAATTTAGCAAACCACATCCTCTTAAGGCTTCCAAGGCATTAGGATTGTTCATAACCTCATCATTCACTAAGGCATGCTCTCTTTCCCTCAAAGTGACTGGCATCTTGAAGAAAAAATAAGTTTGGACCGTTAGTTTTTTGTTTTGAAGTTTTCACCGTGTATACGCAGGTCTGTTTCATACATAGTCACGTCTAGGGCTTGTGTATACATGGGTTGCACATAGCCAACCCATGTATACGCTGCGAATTTTTTTTTGACATAAATTCAATGATGAAACTTGAACTAAAAATTTTGAAACCAATCACAAATGAATGCAAGATGAGCTTAAGGGTTACCTGGTGATTTTGGGAAGATTTGAACGGTCGAATTTGGTGAATGGCAAAGCTTGCTCCTTTCTCTTCACTACTTGTGCTCTCAACTCAAACAGTGGTAATGGTGAGTCAAAAAACTATTTTATAAGCTTTGAAAATGTCAAATTTTTTCAAAACTTGATTTTGTTTTGTCTCATGTAACTTTTAACTTGGGAGCTTGGAATGTTGAGAATGGTTTGGTTTTTAGGACATTTTTCTTTAGTGGTGTTACAGGACTTTGTCCCTCAACACCACTAAAGAAAAATTCATACAATAAGTAGAACAATAACCAAAATTGAGGAGAGTAGGTAGTGATGCCAACTTACTGTGAATATGATTTATCTTTAAAAAAAAACTAGAAAATTAACAAATTGAAAAAATCTTTACCTATCACAGTGAAAATCAGCTTGCTGACATGGTCATGGAAGGGTCTGCGTGAAAACCAACATGCTGGCAGGTGGATCAATTTTTTAATAAAAATGGATGTTACTTTATTATAATAAATGTTGATTGTCATTGAGAAGAAGTGGGTTTCTGTAAGGTTTTTTGTTGACAGCAGAATGATTGGAAGAACTGAGCGCTTATCCAAGTTCAGGCAATTGATATGCAAAATCTTATACAAGTGACGCAAAACTCTCACTGCAGTTAATTTAATTGGGATACAACATTATTTGGTAGAGAAATTTTTGATTGAGGTAAATACCCCGTGTTTCTTCTTATTCCCTTTTCTTAATTTTCCCTCTAATTCCTCTTTTTATCCTAGATTAAAATACCCCTCCTATTCTTCAAGTTTCCTGTCCCAATTTCTGTTTCTACCTCTTATCCCTAAATTTTTTTTCCAATTCCCTTTCCTTATATCCCTTTGGACTAGTTTATCTCACTCTAAGTGTCCTTAATAATTTTCCCTCCCTTTCTAAATTCCCCTATCTCACTTCTTTATTTTCCCTTTTGAATTTTTGCAGGATCTAATAAAATATCTAAAGATCTTACTTGGTCAGATCAAGAAGCAAATTGACTCTAGGAAATTGGTGATAAAAGAAACTTGTTTAATTCTAAAACTTATTTGTAAATCGAACCTATTATAACAGAGATGATTTTATTAAGATTGTTTTATCATAAGTGTAAGAATCCTTTGATGCAGTACAAGAACCACAACACCTTGGTGTAGGAATATTGATGTTCTAGTGCATGAAGTTGGGTTTGAGTGTAGGAACCTTGTCTTAGTACATGAATTTTGTTGTAATTATGAGATTCATCATATTGAATTCAATTTTTATTCAAATATATGATGGTTATTTTTGGAAGTCACGCCTGTAGTAATTATGTTTTAATGACATTATTATCATATCTTAAAATGAATGAGTGTTTAAAGTGCAAGGATATTATAAGCCTAACTAACCTCACTTTAACAAAGTAGTAACATCTCTAATTAAATTCATGATGAGGGTAGGGTACATGTCTAAAAGGTCACTTCATCACCCATTAATTATATCTGAACCTTATCACATTTTAATGATTTGTCCTTAATCATGTGTGAACCATACATTCCTTTCTTGTAGTCATTGCCTTTAACCATTATTACCCTTCTTACCTGCGAAATCATGTCAAATTCATGGCCTTTCCAATCAAACTTTTTTTATTGACAGTGTGGCAGTCATTCTAATGACTGGTGCAAGTGGATAAGACATTGTGCATTAAGGATGTGATACATGCAGTTTGAATTATTGATAGATGCATAGATCGTGAGTGCACCCTCCAAATTCAGAAATTACATGTTGAGAAGGATTTTTTCGCGATTTTGTAGGACATTGAGAGTATTAGAAATCTACGAGCATCATGGCAGTAGTGTGAATTGAACCATGGTCTATGAAGGAGTTGGAAGGCACAACAGAGTATGAGGGTAGCTTGCCTCTATTGCAAGAGACTGTATTTCTTCCCTTCCTACTCAAATTTGATGGTTATGTTTCTAGTGTGGCATAGGAATTCAGATAGAATTTTGATGGGAGGATGGCCACTATGGGCTCTCTGTAATTTCAAGTGACATAATACTTTATTTCCCAAGGTATCGAGCTTCCAGCAACAAGGGATAAGTGGTTCAAGAAGGGCGAAGTGGAAAAGGGTATATGGCGTCGCTTTTTTATTGAAGATGACTATGTCGTGGAATGGAAGGTTGGAGTCCAGAGAAATGCATTGGATGAAAAAAGACAACATTTGTTATATATTCTTCAAAAATTCATTACCTATGAAGCTAGGTACTCATTGACTTACCTTTATCGTATTCAACTTATGCTTCATTTTGAATCGGTTAAGTTGATTAATTCTTGTCATTTTCTGCTAAAGCGTTTAGAAAAAATGTCTAAGAGTGTGAAGAAGAGTCGAAAGGATGAGATAGGGTTTAAGCTATACCTTTATGGTTTAATCATTATTTTGGTTAAAAAAGAGCTATAACATAAGGGTACTACATGGGAAGCATTTTTGGAATTGTTTTAGGGTAAAAGCACTATGAAAAAATATCATAGTAAGAGTCAATCATAGAAAGGAAGAAAAAGAGTGGTTAAGGCTAGGGCCATCCAATGATAGGAGGAGAAACCACCTTCGAAAGGTGGCAATAAGGGAAAATTGGAAACTGGTGAACCCCAGACTAAGAAGACGAAGTTGAGAAAGAAGGAACAAAGTAATGCCAAAAAGTAGGGACTCTCCTATAGGATTAGTGAGAGTTCATTGAAAAGACATCATGCTTCTTTGAGTAAAGGGCCAACTACCACAATTGAGATAATTGAAGACTTTGAGGGGCACGCCTCTTCAAAAAAGCCTGCTATTGAAACTCTTGCATAGAATTTAATGGTGCAAAAAAATATTTCAATATTATCAGATGTGGCAGCTATGGGTTCTTAGATTTTCATTCATGGTTACATTGAGAAAGAGGACGATATTCCTCTATCATCCCTAATGCAGAAAGATAAGACAAAAAATATGATGCGTGAATAGGAAATAAGGCAAGAGGAGACAAGAGAATAGATAGTAGAGAAATATGAAAATATTGTCCCTCTAAGTTCTGAAACAAAGGAGCTGGAGAAGAAAGGAGGAAATGATGATGTTTTTATGAGGTAGTGGTTGAGAAAGAAATAGTACAAGAAGAATATGAAGAGAGAGATTATATCTTTGCTGATAGGATGAGTCAAATTCATGAGTTGAAGCAACATATATATGAACTAGAAGTTATAAATAGATGCATCATAGAACAAAATACTACATTAAAAGGCAGGAATAGAGAATTAATGGAGGAAGTGTACGAGTGTAAGAGGCATGTGAAGAAGTGTAAATTTCATGCAGTCGACTTGGAAATGCATATGAGGAAATTGGCTAAGTACCTGAAGAAGGTTTGTGTCAAGACGGTGAAAACAAGATGGTTAGGAATCAATATTCAAATCCAGAAGTGAGGGAGGGTTTTCAATTTTGTTTTTTTGTGGAGGCTGGCGGTTATGTGAGGACACACATGTTGGTTTCCATTATTTTCTTATTTTAACCCTACCTTTACCCTAAATCATGTTACTCTAATCCCTATTTTATAATTAAATTAAGACTTTTGCACATGTTTCTTGGTTCCATGTTATGATTTTCTTAGACATGGATTACATAGGCTTATTAATAATTAAAGATGTTGAATAGGAATATATTTGCTTCTAACTTATCTATTTTTGATTTATTTAAGGGTGTGATGAACAATTGTCATTAATCGAAGTCGAATTTTCTTGGTTTAGGATCCGATATTCTTGTACCCACCACAGTTCCTACACCAGATGGAAAACCGGGTGATTCACTATAGATTGAATCCAAAAATATCACAGTTGTTAAGGGATTGTGTGCACCTACCACTGGGGACTTGTTCCACTTCCTGTATCAATCTTGGTGTGCACCTACCACTAGGGATTTGTTCCACTTCCTGTATCAGGCTTGGAGCATTATAGAGATGCTCGTCATGATTTGCTACATTTTCCTATTAAGTCATCTATTGTGGCTAAGAGTTGAATACTAATTTGTAAATTAGGGATTTTGAGATAGGTTCTGTTAGAGATACTAGGAAGAGACTTTGATATTTTTGTTGTAAATTTGAAATACCATATTGCCTCAATGCTCAGGGTTGGATCTATGGTTTTACTATGTATATTTGTAGATATTTTTGAATAAAGAAGGAGTTGATGTCGGTGTCTCTTATTTATTATTCATGTTGATATTTGTAGTGATTCCTTCACTCATTTGAGTTTACATCTTTCATAAAGCGAAACGAGTTGGTTTGCTAGTGCCCAACCAACCCAACTCATTCTCCCCATTATTATTTCAGTTTGCTTAGATACAGTAATATTAGTTTGCACATGAGTGATTTATTTATGCTTGAGATTATAGGTGTGGTGAATCTCTTGTGGTTGTGTCTCTTTTCCATGTGATCTCAGATCCGAGGAGTCCTTGTGTGCATTGAGTGTTTTTTATTTCAATTTTGACATTTGTATTTTTTCCTGAAGTGTCGCAACTTGTCTTTTCTTTTCTTAGAAGGTTTCTTGAATCGTTTCTCGAAGATAGTTAGGCTTACAAATTTTCATGCTTTAAGTTATGTTTATTTCCTCTATGGTAAAACATACCCTAGTTAGAACACGAAGTGTAACTGTGTGATGGTTTCTCTGTGTATAAATTTAAGCTGTCACGATATCCATGAATGACGATAAATCAAATATTGTTAAGTATGAAAATTGTTAAAGATCTTTTCTGAGTTTACAAACTTCATGTGATTACATTCAATTTATTCTTATGGTGAGTGTATATATCACACTATGAATGAGATTCAAAAAGGGTTTAAGCTTAATTTTTTGAATAGAAATATTTTATTGCAATGCATGAGTTTGTCATTTGTGCAAGTGTGATAACTTCCTTGAATCTTTGGAGTTTGTTTTTATTGAAATTTTGCAGTTGGTTCAGGTTTTTTTTCATTATCGCTCAAGTTAAAGTTTCTAGACAACAGCGGTGACACTGTCAAGTCTAATTATAGAGCAGTCAAATATTATTAGCTTATAATAATATTTAGACTATAAACTTTATCTTATTCTCTTGGAGCACTTCAGTTTGAGCTACAAATGTGGCACATGCAGGTGTCAGAAGGAAATACATTTTCTTTGTGGGTCAATTGAGTTGTTGCATGCATGAATTCAGTTAGAACTCAATCAGTTGAGTTTGGTGAAGTTGATTGTGGAGTTGATGGAGTTGTGTTCAGTTTGACTTGGTTAAACTAGTTTTAATTAGTCTAACTGCAAATAGACTAATGATGAGTTGTTAAACTAATTATTAACTCATAATGCAACTAAAGAATACATCAATTAACTCAGTTGCATGTCAGTGCATGTTCAGTTCAACAGGGACAAGTGTTAGAGGATCACATTGCTATCAGTTGTGACTATAGTTATGCATGAGGATTTGCATAATCAATGAGATTGAGTTATGCCAATGAGAATTGGACAATACAAAGTGATTATAGCCTCTGCTCACATGATTCCCAGTGTGAGTGATTCTTTTGAGGTAAATATGAGTTTTTTTCAACCATTCTCATCCATTCTTGACCAGGTATTAAGCAGTGGAGACAGGCAAGCAGTGGAATAGATTTGGAGATCAGATCTGAGCTGTATTGTGTGTAACAGGTGGAGATAGTGCTGGATACTTGTGAGAAGTATTGACTATTGTAATGTTACATGTTCTCAATCATTAATATACAGATAGTGTGGGGTTTTCAGCTGTAAGCTTTCCCGGGTTACATACTGTGTTAACGTGTGCATGCTCTTGATGTTTTATTGTTATTGATGCTGCTATATTGATGATCAACGTAGAGGAGCTTATGCATTGTGTATGTATTCCGCAATAGTACATGATCAGGATAATCTCCATTGAATATGTGTTCATTATTCAAAATTTCTACATGGTATTGAAGTTGTTGATCATAAGATCTACTATTCAGGAAGTGTTTACATTCTATTTCTTCAGGCAGAGTCTGTAATCGAGCCAGGTAGCCTCTGGATTCATCCTTCCTTTGGAAGGTGAGATATTTGGTGAATCCCGATATAGTCGATCTCTGTAAAAGAAATACCTT
>APFE031330467.1:679-24536 GCA_000404065.3 Pinus taeda | reverse complement strand
CTCTCAGCCTCCTAGTCTCACACACCATCGATTTAATGCCCACAGTATCTGCTCTCAGCCTCTTGGTCTCACACCCAATGATCTAGGTGGCTCCAGAGACACACAGGACAAAGAGGGTTTATGAAGCTCAAAAATCAAAGTGTTCAGAATGATGTCGAACCAGGACTAGAGCGTAGATCTCGTCTTCCTGATCGTGGAGGTGTGAATGGTTCATCAATCCAAGCTCGTATGAGGGAGAACGAGCTAGTCAAAGTTTTGGTCAAAGTTGGGCTGAGGGCCAGGTTTAAGTGTCCTACAATTTGACTAACCCTGGGGCATGAAACCTAGCTCCCAAAAAGGTCGAGATTGCGGCCTCATTAATTTTCCCAATGTCCCATATTTTCTAAAAAATTGAAAACTACTCCCCTAAAAAATAAAAAAATATATGTGAGGTGGTGGGCCACCACCCCCGCCACCCCAAACCATATTAAAAATTTTTGAATTAATAAAAGGCCAACGGGCCATGAACCTTGCTGGCCAAACCTCCACATAACAAAATTTTAAATTTTATTTGGCTCGACAACCATTACCCCACTGAGCCCTCCAACCACAACCCCCGCATATCATATTAACCATGTACTAAAGGGATGGGTGGGCCACCTCCGGTGGACCCAGCCCACACCCCAACGACACACTTCATATATACATTGCGGTATGTTAAAAGGAGGTCGGCGAGTATCGAGCCTGCGCCAACCACGTGGGCTGGCCTGCCACCGTGCGGCGGCCCCATGTCAAACGTACTTAACACGCAACGACACCACCTTTTAATACACCCAACAAACAACGCTAAATCTGTGAAGGTTATGGGGCGGGCCACCCAATGTGGACCCTACCCACCAAAAACAAATAAATCCGGTTTTTTCAAAATGGAGGGTGCCTTAAAATGGAGAGATCAGGGTTTGACCACTTGACCTCCTCATTTAAATTCAAATTTATAACCAATCTACCAAATGGAGCTATTGAGAAATCCACCCACTTTTTTTATTATTTAATCCTTGTTTGCACATAGTTAGGGGAGATGGATGGAGGACCCAGGAGCGGGCATGAATTTCAAGACAGAGGAGGTAGAATCTTAGCACGCAGTTCAAGGCAACATTTTGCAGGAGGGGTGAAATTTCACTTTGTCAGATTTGACAACTTTTATATGGTTTCAGCACTTCTTGATGCCACAAATGAAATGGCGCTATCCATGTCTCCATTCGAGTTCTGCATTTTTTGGTCATTTTTCAGTATGCAGGTGGAACCATGATTGCTGCAGAAATAGGGAGCGGAACCATGATCCTTGCAATTTTCCTAAGGAGGTAATTTTTCTCCATGTCGGAATATAATCAAGTTTACAGTTGTTTTTCATGGTTTTCTGCAGGGATCGCAATGGTGAAGTTAAATTCACCATTTGAATTGCAGATTTCCAGTCCACCCATGGAGCAGAATCTTTGAGGAATCTAGGGGGAATCTAAAAGATTCCTTGAGCCTAGATTCTCAATTTCTTAGAATTCAAAAATTGGACAGTTGATTTTGCACTACTCTACGCCACAAATCTGATGATGCATTCATATTTTTCATTCACTCATTTCATTTTCCAGCCACTTTTCTAAGTGGAATGCAAGTGTCAGCGTTCATGTGTGTGCAACCATTTCCATGCAATTGATGTTGTGAGATCGATGGCACGAAGAGCTTCAACAGTTTGACATCCACTTCTTCAGATGGCCCTTGGTTGTGAGGTATATGCAGTGTGTTCATGTACTTATTTTGCTATGCATTGTGCTACACAGATCCTTGTTTGATGTTTGATGTGGGATCTTGTTTATTACTTGTTTTCCTAATTCCTGCTTGATGTGATGCGGAATCTTCTATGTGATGTACTTGTTGTCATGATTCGTCATGTCATGTTTTGAGATCCCTTTGTGGTATGTTGATGGGATACTCATGTGTCACCATGCATGTTTGCATTGAGATCCCTTTTATGCCATGTTGGCAAGATGATCATCATGCATGAGTTTTTGTGTCATACTGATAGGAGTTTTTTGACTGAGAGTTCCTGTAGCAGAACATCTCTTAGAGCCACTCCTACATGAAGGCATTTTCCTTGTATGATAGAGACATCACCTCTATGTACATCATCACTATTGATAGCAATTAATGTAGCGACCTACACCATCTTGACACCGGGGCCCGGAGATGTAGTCCCTCTTGGATGAACTCTGTTGTCAATGGCTTCTGTTTTTATATTGTTGATGATTGTCTTGTTCCTCTTCTTTACAACATGCACATGTATTCATTTATGTTCTTTTAAAAATGCAATTTAACACATCACGAATGTAAAAGGTCTTGGAAGGGTCCTTTGTCACACCCGGACCTGGATCAAGTGGTATCAAAGCGGTCTTTGCATTGATGTGAATTGTAGTGTGAACAATGGAACGTGCAGCGACTGAGGATGAAAGAGCGATGTACAAGACCATGCTCAACATTTCCAAAAGAGTGGAAATAATGTATGAAACTCTACAGAAAGAGACAGAGGAAAAGGAGCGATTGCAGCTTCAGTTGCAAGCCACAGAAGAGGCCATGGAAGAATTGAAGCAAAACAAACATAATCTTCAAACAGAGAACACTGAATTGAAGATGCGTCTACATGAAGAGAAATAGGAAAAAAAAAGTTTGCTACAACAGCTCCAAGCAAAGGACGAGGCCTTGGAAAAGTTGCAGCGTGACCCATGTGAGGTAAAAAGTAGTTCTCCATCTTCATGTATGTTTCCTGATGATGATTTCGTTGTTTTTGTGTTTGGACACCATTTACAAACACCTTCAATTTGGACACCACCTGCAAACACCTCTGCAAATACCGAGTCTTCTCTCCAAAATACCAAGTTTTCTCTCCAAAAACCAAGCTTTTTCCCCCTTTGACATTAAGGGCAAAGGGTTGATCCAAGTTGAGTCAAGTACTTTGTAGTGATGATCAATGTAGAGCTGATATATTGAATATGAATTGATCATGCTCTCCCTGAGCATATGTTGAACCTGTACAAGAGATAAAATAAACATACAAGGCTTTATGTCTCAAGTAAAGATGATCTTTCCTATCACTAATGACTCTATAATCCCATGATTACATTAACCACCCAACATATTGGGTTTGCATATTGGACCCAAATTTTACATCAATGTTCCAAAATGATGGGATTACATACATGACATGACTTGATCCCAATAGCCCATACATGGTTGAATTTTACAATGATCTCAACATAAGTATTTACACGACCTTTACATCAAGAGACATAAATAATGATTTTGACAAAGAAGCATTTTTGTAGCAAGACAATGATAGCCATCAAAAACCACCTGTACCATATAGAAATCTTCTATATAATCATTTGACAACAAAAACATATATGTCATTATGACAACAAAATGAACATTCTCATCATCAACATGTAAGATAAAACAACGTAGCATCAATCTCTCCAATTTCATCATCATGTGACTAAATATGTAGTGCTTCCAAGCATCACCAAGCAAATATACCATAAGATAGTGCAATAAAGCTCTATCATCAACTCATCCCCTTGAACTCATCTCATTAAGGTCATCACACTCTCTCCATATATATGAGGAGCCAAAATCCTTAAGCAACAATGTCAATCTCTTGAATCACAACACCATATGTAACATATATAACATCATATTATCTCCATTAATAAATATATGTGTAAAACAAAGAGAACCTCCAACATCACATGTCATCAATCAACATAAAAAACAACCATAACATACACATCCTCCTCATATAGTGTATCAAGTAGGATTAACACACCATTAACAACTTCACCAAGTGCAACTCAAGCATCATCCATAACTTCATCACATGCAATCCATGCATCATTGATAGCTCATGACATAATGACAACATGTGAATATTACAACAATGAGAAAATGAAATAAGAAAGATAATAACAATAATAACCATGAACTCATCATAAACATCATCATGCAACAAGGAGTGCTTAAGAAACCATAATGCCAACAATGAACTATTAGAAGCATAGAAGATGCTCCCCTTGAACCTGTGTCAATTCTTCATCATCACTCTGATCATATCCATCTCATCAATCAACAAATGCACCAAAAAATATTTCATCAACAACAATATAAGATTTTGCAACAAATTATAAACTCATTATGAGCCCATACCCTAAGTAGCATAAGGTCATCACCAAAAGAATGCAACAAACCAATGTCAAAACCAAAATTCTAATAATGAACTGATGGAAGCATATGAGAAGCCCCCCCTGAATATGTGATACTTATTTTCATCACCGAGAAGCATATATGACTGTCTAGATCAAAAACTGCATATACACGAGACTATCTTTAATAAGATCCGTGTACAGAAAATAAATTGTTGTTTCTTTATAACCACAACTCCCCCTGAACATGATATGTTTGTTGTTATTCACTGTTACTTCATTTAATGTTAGTAATATACACATCACCAAAAGAATATCAAAACAAAGTAGGGAATCATCATTAAGATACACATACATAGCTCCCCCTAAGATCATACATCACTGATCTTGTGGACTTGATAATCATCACCTATTATTCATGAGGTTATGTACCTCACATTCAATTCTACAGTCACTGTTAGAAGTATGATTTTTAAGAGAAATGGACTGTATTAGGGACAATCTTCTTTTACTCTAAATCTTAAGAAGTGGAACTATACCTCTTATTTCTCCCTAAATTCTTCTTTACTCGCACATAGAATTTGTCTTCATTTCTGAATCCTCTTACTATAACCTTTCTAGTGTCTTCTTCTATAGCTTTGCATTTAGTTGATGTAAACACGATTATATGTCCTTTTTCATCTATTTGACCTACACTTAGAATATTCTACTTTAGCCCTTGAACTAATAATGCATCAGTTGCTTTTGTATACTTATCAAGTTTGTATATACCTTTTCCTAGAACCTTTTTTTGGAGCACTATTTCCAAGAATAAATTTAAAATCTTTGTTTTTCTTGAGAGATACAAAACTGTTCCTATTTCTAGACATGTGATGAGAGCATTCAATGTCTATGTATCATTCATTTTCATCTTCAAATGAACATAGATCAAGGCCACACTTAACTTGTTCTTCTTCCTTTTGTTTAATATGAGAAGTGCTGGTGAATCCATTTTTCTCAGGTATTTTGGTAACAATATTATTGTATGGTTGCTTGCCTTGGAGAAAATAAAATTGTTGTATGTGTGAATCCATTGGCTTGTTCCTGCATTCTTTTTCTAAATACCCAAACGTGTTAAAAGTATAACATCTTACATGACCAGAAAAGGGAGCAGAGGAATCATAATATTCTTGTTTCATATTCTTCCTATTGCAATTAATGGCATGGTGACCAAACATGTTGCAAGCAAAACAATATCCCTTAAAGAAACCTGACTACCTAGGAGTTGATGATATTCTTGTGAACATGCTTCTGCAATTAGTTGCAAAATGTCCAAAGTTATGATAGATAAAGCATTAATTACCATTGTCCAGAGGAGAGAATCGATTGATACTTCTATAGTTAGGAGAAAATGATTTCATCTGAAAATTTTCTTTCTTTGGTTGTTGGTTTGGTTGACTTCTTAATTCTCTACCAAATCTTTCAGAGTTTTCCTTGTTAACCTCATAATTGTTTGCACAATATTGTGAGTTAAATTCTCCTTTTACAGTTTCATCAAAAACAAGACTAGCTTTAATGGAGGGAGACCTTTGACTACTAAGAATGTTATCAAAAATCGTAGTACTATCTTGAAATCTCAAGTGTTTATCCTTTTCTTCTAATTTACCTTTTAGAATGTTTACCTCAGCCTCCATTTTTTGACACTGTTCTTCCTTTTCCAGATACCGCTTCCTCATTCCTTCTTCAACCTTTCTCCCTTCTTCCAATTTATATTTTAATTCGATAATCTCTTCCTTCAGCCCATTCTCTTGTTCTTCAAACACTTGAAGTAGCTCTTCATTTCATTTGTTTGATTTTTCAAGATCCAATCTTAGAGAGACGATCTCGGCTTCAAGTCCTTCACAATATTGTTGAGATTATGGTGCAATATTTACCGATTTATCATGATCCCTGTTCTCATATTCCTGCAACTTATTCTTAATATTGTTAATCCTTTTCAAGGAAAAAACAAGTTTTCTTCTAAGATTAAGTGCTTTCTCTGACTTGTCTTCTTTTGAATCAGTAACTCCATTTGACATATCATACTCATCTTTTGTCACATCATTATTTCCTTTAGAAACAAGATTACTTGTTTGTTCTCCTTATGAACAATCTTCCTCTATTTTTCCTTCATGGATTACCTATAGATTATCCCATACTTCCTTTGCAGTTGCATAATACATAGCCTTTCCTAATTTTGAATAAGATATGTTACCAATGATTTCATTTAATTCCACATTATTCTTTTGCAATTCTTCACCCAATGGAGGAGTTTTAGTGCAACCATTACATACAAAATTCCAAACATCAGATCCAAGGTTCATTAGCTTAGACTTCATCTTTTCATTTCATTCCTGATAGTTAGTATCACTAAGAATAAGCATACCTTTATTTTTCATTTCTGTTTTCTCTTTAGAATGATTAATTTCACTTCTACCCATGAGAGTAATTTCAGTTGATTCATTGTAATATTCACTACCTTCATTATTACATACACAGGGAAATGGACCACAATTAGAACAAGAACCAGTACCTGACAATTATTTATTACTATTTTCTTCATTCTTGATCAACAAAAAGAGGGGTGTTCCTGTAGCTGAATATTTGTTGACATCTATAATTGTTACTGCATATGATATATCGCTTTCACTGTCACAATTTTATTGAATTGACTTCTTCCTTTGAGATTCCTTTTTCTTTTTCTTCTTTTCCATTGTCCCTGATCCACTCTCAAGTAGTTAAGCTTCTGCTGGAGCGACCTGCTCTAATACTAATTATTAGGAAAAATATTGGGGGGGAGGGGAATCATCTTTTTAATTCACTTAAACTTTCAATTTCTCATTAATAATTTTGCACGCTACTGTCATTTATGGAACCCACATGTGTACGTGACTTCAATGAAGTAAAACCGCGTATATCCAACTAACTGACTTTTCATATGTTCCATCAATTGTTTATCTTTAACTAGTGCATCATTATTTCATTATTCATTTATTAATCAAAAACCATGAGAAGCAAAGAGAAGATAAATCATCAACACACAAGAAACATATCAACACATGAACACCAGGATTTTAGGTGGAAGCCCAATGTGGAAGAAAACTACCAATGTATTCTTCTTTATCTTCTTCTTTTAATATAAATAAAATCTTCATTACATATTGTACTATTGCATATTCTTACTAGCACGCAGGCACCCATATGTAGGAGGCTACAACCTCCACCCATTCTCCAACATCCACTGAAAGGGAGAAGAACCGCCTGATCTCGTTTACCGGATCCTACCGGAATGGAGCTCCTACCCCCTGATCAAGTTTACCAGCTACCATTGGAAGGAATCTTTCACTCCCTCACTAAATGATCCAAACCTCAATAACCTTCGTGGACCATGTTTCATAATATTTCAGACTGGATCCACCTGTCTCCAACAAACATCAAAACTTGTAAGCCACCTTTCATCATATTTTCAAACTGGACCCACATCCAACATTATGCTCAATACCATTTAACCACTTTGAAACAAAATACTAAATCAAATCATCCAATCACTAAGAATACTAAATCAATACTAAATCACCATAACCATATTATACCAATGCACAACCAATCATCAATATACCAAGCCATAAATCAATCGACTGAGTAACCAGTCATGAATAAAGATAATAGCCACTATGCTATCAACACAGTCAATGCAAACCCTGATAAGATTTTATTTAGTATACGCGACTATTTTGAAGAGATCCTACGTATATACATGATTCCTCTGATACAACTTGCATATGGATCTCATATTACTGGCCACTAAATCATTTAGCTAACTGAATCAAGTACTGAACCAATTATAGATCATTGAACCATACCCAATCACACTTTTGTAGCATTATAACTGATCAATATATCAATCCTCAAATAAATCGACCCAATCAACATAGCCAGATAGAAATCATCATGATCAAGACATCATTGATAGACAACAAAAAATAGAACATTCATCATCAACCGTGATCATTAAGCAACAATTCAAACACTAGTATATATACACAACCTTCATAAAATAGATCCGAGTATATACATAATTACCATGCATAACACCCTCTTGTATATATATATATACTAAATAAATTATCACAAAATTTATATGCAACAGTGTTGAACCAAATTTGTGTATGTACACAACTAACCATAAGCAAACCTGTGTACAGATCTTGAATTACTAAATTAAACCTTCGCTACAAACACAACTCACATTCCACATGCTTCACTATCAAAACTATATATTTATGAAAACACATTCAGATCACATCATCACTATAACCACAACTATATCATTGTTAACTACTTAAACATTTGTAACAAGCAAATCAATCAAGCATATATTTCAACATATCTTTAGATATTTCAAATTTGAATCTCCTCCTTGCTTCTTGGTGCACACATGTTCCACATCAAATCACACATGAATAAGCCATACATTGCACGCCAATCACCTTGATCTCCATATCCTTGTATATATTTTTCCTTAGCCAATATCTTAGGTAAATCCCTTGGAATTTTTGTTAGTATTTGTTGATGGGATAAAATAAACGTTGTCGCCCCAATTACTATGGGAAAATACCATGGTAATGACCCCTAGTATCTAGATTTCCATGGTTCGTATTATGTACATGACTTTTTCTCCCAAGGCCTGCGTATGTATGTGACTCTTCTTCACAAGAACTGTGTATACTTTCTCAAACCTCAATTTTGTCATCCATCTGTAATTAAATTGTCATTTCTCTGCCCATATATTCTTAGCATCTGTACCAATCTGCATGAGTTATACAATCATCATATTATCACAATGTTGACGTCAAGTGTATCTTTATCAAGTAGGTTTCCATTAAGGACAACTTATTAGCCATAATGGCAACATGATCCCTGACGACCTTGTCAGGCAAAGACATACATACATACATACATATATATACATATAAATAGTAGCATAAAACCATCATGATCCCTGATGACCTTGTTAGACAATGACATTAACCATCAACACACTCAATGCAAACCGTAACTAGATTTTATTCAGAATGTATACACGATTGTTTTGAAGAGATCCTACATATATATGCGTTTCCTCTAATATAACATGCATACAGATCTCAAATTATTGGCCACTAAATCATTTAGCTAATTGAATCAAGTAATGGACTGATTACAGATCATTGAACCATACCCATTCACACTTATGTAGCATTATAACTGATCAATATATCAATCATCAACTAAATCGACCCAATCAACATTGTCAGATAGAAATCATCATGATCAAGACATCATTGACAAACAACAACAAATAGAACATTCATCATCAACTGTGATCATTAAGAAGCAATTCAAACACTAGTATATATACACGACCTTCATAAAATAGATCTGTGTATATACACAATTACCATGCATAACACCCCTATATATATATATATATTAGCATATTGAATAAATTATCACAAAATTTATACGCAACAGTGCTGAACCAAATCTGTGTATGTACACGACTAACTTGAAGCAAACATGTGTACAAATCTTGAATTACTGAATTAAACCTTCACTACAAACACAACTCACATTCCGTATGCTTCACTATCAAAACTACATATTTATGAAAACACATCCAGATCACAACATCACTATAACTACAAATCTATCATTGTTAACTACTTAAACATTTGCAATAAGCAAATCAATCAAGCATATATTTCATCATATCTTCAAATCTTTCAGATCTGAATCTCCTCCTTTCTTCCTGGTGTGCACATGTTGCAGATCAAAATAAACATGAATAAGCCATACATTGCACACCCATCACCTCGATCTCCATCTCCTTCTATATCTCTTTCCTTAGTCAATACCTTAGGTAAATCCCTTGGTAATGTTGTTAGTATTTGTTGATGGGATCAAATAAACATTGTCGCCCCAATTACTATGGGAAAATACCATGGTAATGACCCCTAGTATCTAGATTTCCATGGTTTGGATTATGTACATGAATTTTTATCCCAGGACCTACATATGTACGCGACTCTTCTTCACAGGAACTGCTTATACCTTATCAAACCTCACTTTTGTCATCAATCTATAATTAAATTTTCATTTCTCTGCCCATATCTTCTGTAGCATCTGTACCAATCTGCATGAGTTATACAATCATCATATGATAACAATTTTGACATCAAGTGCATCTTTATCAAGTGGGTTTCCATCAAGGACAACACATTAGCCGTAATGCCAACATGATCCCCGACGACCATGTCAGGAAATGACATACATACATATATATACATATAAATAGTAGCATAAAACCATCATGATCCCTCATGACCTTGTCAGGAAATGGCATATATATAATATATATATATATTATAAAAGCATATTCATCATTCACAACAAATTACCTAGTTCATAAGGTCAGATTAAGAGAACTCCCTTATTCATGCACAACATGCCACAACATGTGAACGAAAGTTCTCAACATGGTTAGGAATCTGATGCCTCAAATCGATTTTATTTTACCCTTTTCATTTTACCTTTCCATGACTATTTCCTGTCGCCGTCCAATTTATCCCAAGAACCTAAACAAGCTTCCACCAACTGTCTACTTTTATCCATATCTTCTTCATTCTACGCAAAATTATTAAAAGATCTTTTACTCTAGATGTTAGCATAATTTCATTGGTGAAACGAGGCATAAACACACCCACATTTTCATACTTTAAAGAAGAATGAAAATAATGACAAACCCATCCAAATCACAGGACCCACAACAAATTGATAACAAAGAGTTCACCCAATTGTGGGTTAGTCTTCAGGCCCTGGCTGTCAAGAGTGGGAGAGGCCGCTTTCATTAATGCTCAAGATATGATGATGTACATGGTAATATTCTTTTTCATTATAAGGATAAATACCCTCAACCAGAGTGGCATGTCTCTCCATGATACGTTCTTAGGAACTCTCACTCATATGGGAAAATTCCTTCAATAACACTGGCATGTCTCTCCATGAGATGTTCTCCCTATACGAACTCTCACTCAAATGGGTCCTCCTTCAACATGACAAGCTAATAAAATCTCATATGGTGTGGCATACAATTATCCCTCAACATAATGGTAATCAGAGATCTCAACAATAAAAGCATCATCTCAACAAATCAGAAGAAAAGAATAACTGCATCATATACCTCCACTTTCGTGGATGGCTAAAAGATGCAAAATTCAAGTGCCAAAACGAACACCACCCCTAAATTTGTGGCGTGAACCATGTCAAACGACTATAAAATTTTCCCCTTTTTGACACCGTCAAATTATGGATCCTTGCAAATCTCAAATATTCCCCAAAAGATTCTTTCCTGAAGATAGCTAAAAAATTCGCTGCTCAAATGAAGATTCTAAGCACACCACTATGCTGCTTGCGAAATTCTGTGAAAATGACTATAAAGTTGGCATCATTCTGCCTCGGTAAAAAATCAGCCTCCAAGGGAATCTTTTAGATTCCTCAAGATTCTCCAAAGATTCCTTGCTACTGGACACCTGGAATTTCGCTGCTCAAATGGAGATTCTTACTACATGAGTAGACTCCTGACGAGAAAACATAGAAAAATGACTATAATATTGACAAATTGTGACACTGTCATCACTGCCCCCCTAAGGGAATATTTTTGGCATCTTGGCATATTCTCTGCTCATGGTTCCACACCTCTGCTCGAAAATGGTTCCGCTCGGGTCCTCTGCCATGGCAGTTTCCAGTCGAATGGCAGTTTTGGGTTTAAATATTAAATCTCAGGCAGACATATCAAAGGGGTTGTTGGGCGCATTGGTTCTTAAGGGGGGACGTTATGATATTCCGATACATTGGAAATAGTTAAGTATAACTTGGTCTAGTGTAGAGTTAGGTAAAGTGTGTTTCTTTACTATGTACTTTTGGAACATACAATCCGATGGTCACGATATGTAGTGATCCGACGGTTCATTCTCTCCTCAGTATTACCGACACTTGATCTGTGGTGATGGGGCTAGCCCACGTGATTCTGCTGCCAACGTATTCCACTGTGGGTGTATAGGCAAGTAATAATTTCAACAGAGATTTTTAAAAAAATACAATTTGATTAACCGACGCTGAATTAAATGATGGGTATGGTGATTAGTAAGATGGTCTCTGTTTGTTGGACAACTGTCCCTCCTTGGGATTCCACGAGCCCGCCTTGGTATAGGGTTTCACAATCTCGCGTCCAGTCTATTCATTTGTTATTCTCCCGGTTCCCTGTGATGTGTGCTCTCGGCAGTCTTCGCAGCTTCAATGTGGGTTTTTTTTATGGTTTTGTCCTCCTGTTTCTCTGAGCTGTGTGCTCTAGGCGGTCTTGACGGCTTCAATGTGGGTTTTTTTTATGGTCTTGTTTTCCTGGTTCGGGATTCGACCTGGAAATGTTTTCCATTCATCCGGCAAGGGTTATGGAAACCTGGTAAGGTTCGGTTCCTTCTTTGTTTCCTTCTCAAGTGTCAATTGTTTTTTGGTGTTGGTAATCAATTGGTGTGTCTCTGCGCTTCTCTCTCTAGGTTCGGTGTCTATGCTTTCCACGATCCTTGCAGTCGGTTGTTGGTTGCGTTGTTCCTGGTAATGATTCTCCAGTTCCGAGTTCAACTTCTCCACGAGCCTGGCAGAACTGTGGTGACGAACTCCTTCGGTTCCTCCGCCACTCTCTCAGGGTAAGTCCTCCTGTTCTATGCTAGCTATGTATGTTCCTTTTTCCTGAGTCACCTAACGTTTTCGGCTCCTCGTGAGCAGGGAAAACCTGGAGGAATTGTTGTAGTTATGGCTTTCCTTCATCAGGTAAGCTAACTAGCTATATTTTAGTTGTTCTGTTCAGTTTTCGAATTCTCCTTATTTCGTATTACCAACACACATTTCATTTGTTGTTTTTCGTTGCAAGTATGGCCACCCGAGGGTTTCGGTACATGGAAACTCGATTGGTCCAACTGAGCACGGGTAGTGTCGTTTCTATTTGTTAGTTGTTTCTGCTCAACTTCATGCTATGACTGTAGGGTCAATGTGTCTTTAGTCTTCGAGTCACTGTCTGTACTTGATTCTTCTGTAGTTTGTCACTGCTGTTGGGCTATAGTAATGAGTCGAGGATTACTGGGTTTGACTTCCACTTTGTCATAAGCATGGGTCATGTATTTATGAAATTGGTTCGTTCTTTTTGTTTCGAACAAAATGTATATATGCAAAGAAGCAAAACACTGTCTTTACATTTATATGAATTCAATTATGGAACTGAGTGGACTATATATTCACATACCTGGTGTTTATAGAATTTATTTGATTGTCTCGACTTGTAATTCCAACTTCGTGACTTTTGTTTACATAAGTGATTTCATGTCTATTTGTTTGGTTGAATCCGCCTACAACCTGGGCGCTTACGCTTCTCCTCTGATTGTGGTTATCTCTCCATTCGCTTTATAACCTGTAATGGTATAACAATAGTCTCCATGAAAGTAATTTCACACAAATCACATACACAGTACTTGGGATGCCGCAGAGGTGAATGTGCACAGAAAACTATCCCTCTCTCTTTTTCATTTCTCTGTTAGTCGAACCTGTACATTGTGTTCTGTCCCTCTTTTTAAGAACAGTGTTCTCAAACTGTCACTAACTGCTGTTAGTTATGTTCAATTGGTTACATCAGTTATTCCTCATGCAAAACTTTTCATTGTTGTTTAGCATATTTTCTTTTCATGTTTTTACAAAAGTAAATTAACTGTTTAGAAACAATGACACTAACTAATTCCTACTATTCCTAATTACAATTCACTAAATTAACTTAGGCAACTTAATAAAAGAAGAAAAAAAACAAGTACGCTATCCATTCAGTGAATTAATTCCTTTGTCCCTTTCAGAGACCATATCGCCTTCACTTTGTCTTTGTCCTGTCAGCCAGATGCTCCTGCATCAGGCTCCCAGGGTAAGAGAAAATCATGGCTCCGTTCCATGAGCTCCTCCACAGAATAGCCAGCCCTCTGTATCTGCGCCGCGTCGAGCCACGAAGTCCTCAATTGGACGGTCTTTCCATTTGAGAGATATCGTAGATATTCCTTCCTATGTGTCCTCTTGGCTATCTGGGTATCGAGAATTCGTTCAATCTCATGGGATTGAGCCGAAGGCATATGCCTCATCCAGGAACTGTCTCCAACTTGGTTGTCTCGTTCTGGCCGTACCACACTGTCTTCCTCTGCGTGGGCAGTATATGGGAATAGGTCCGCCACATTGAAAATAGGTGATATGCCTATATCAGGTGGCAGCTGAATTTCATAGGCGTTGGCTGAGAACTTACGCAAAATCTTGTAGGGGCCAATCTTTTTAAATTTTAACTTATTATATGCGCCCTTAGGAAATCGTTCTTTGCGCAAGTGTGCAAGGACCTCATCTCCAACATTAAATTGTACTTCTCTCCGCCTTGAATCTGCTTGCTGCTTATATTTTTGCATGTTGTCCTGCAACTTTAATTTTATCCGTTCGTGTAGTTCGTTCATTGCTTCGGAAAAATCTTCTCCATTCGCGCTTCTCTGCTCCAATTTTCCCAAATCTCGCAGTTCATGTATTCCTCGAGGATGCATGCCGTACAAGATTTGGAATGGGCTGTGTCTGGTGCTACGATTTGGCGAATCGTTATAAGCGAATTCTGCCTGAGCGAGAGCACGATCCCATAACCGTGAATTTTCCACAGTCAAGCTCCGTAACAAATTCCCCAAACTCCTATTCACCACTTGCATTTGTCCATCAGTCTGCGGATGATACGCAGAACTAAAATTCAATTGCGTGCCCAAATTTTTCCATAGGGTGCACCAAAAGTGTCCTGTGAATTTTACATCCCTGTCAGAAACGATAGATCTGGGTAGGCCATGTAATCTAACAACCTCCGTGAAAAACAGGTGAGCTACATACGTGGCATCACTAGTTTTTCGGCAAGGGATAAAATGCGCCATTTTTGAAAATCTGTCTACCACCACCATCACTGAGTCATACCCCCACTGCGTTCTAGGCAATCCCAAGACAAAGTCAACGCTGACTAAGTCCCATGGCCTGCTCGGAATAGGTAGTGGCGTGTAAAGTCCAGTATTCTGACTATGTCCTTTCGCCAGTTGGCAGACTTTACACCTGTTCACATATCGCTGTACATCCCTGCGCATTCTGGGCCAGTAATAAAAGTGTCTGAGCTGCTCCAAAGTTTTGTCTATGCCGAAATGACCGGCTAGACCACCACTATGTTTCTCCCATACAATATTTTTCCTCATTGAACAATCCGGGATACATAACTGTCCACCTCTGAACAATAGTCCTTCCTGCAAATTGTAGTCCAACCATGGACTTGTATTCCTCAACATGGGATTTTGGCAAGCTTCAAAGGCTTCTTTGAAGTCTGTGTCGGTCTGGTACAAATCCTTTAGATGTTCGAATCCCATCACCTGTATTCTACTTTCCTGTAAGAGCAAAGCTCTCCTGCTCAAGGCATCTGCCACTTTATTGGCTTGCCCACTGATGTGTTTTAGCATGAAAGTGAAAATCTGCAAATATTCTACCCATTTGGTGTGCTTATGGTTTAATTTGTGCTGCTGCATTACATATTGCAGCGCTGAATTTTCAGAAAATAATACAAACTTCTTGCCCAACAGGTAGTGTCTCCAATGCTTTAAAGCTTGGACCACAGCATAAAATTCCTTGTCATACAAGGAATATTTCTGCTTGCTTTCATTCAATTTCTCACTAAAGAATGCCACTGGTCTATCTTCTTGACTGAGCACAGCGCCAATAGCTATCCCACTTGCATCACACCGAACCTGAAAAAGCTTGTTAAAGTCGGGTAGCCTTAAGATTTGCCTCTCTGTAATCTTCCGCTTCAAAAGTTGAAAGCTATCCTCTGCTGCTCTAGTCTAACAAAAAGGCTGACTGGCCTTTTTGATGGTGTTTAGCATCGGCGCACAGATTTCACTGAAATTCCTAATAAACTTTCGATAAAAACTCGCCAATCCATGAAAGCTACGTACCTCAAATAAGCTCTTTGGTGACAACCAATTAATGATTACTGCAATCTTTTCTGGATCCATCTTCAATTCATTTTCCGCAATTACAAACCCCAAATAAACCAGTTCCTTCTGCAGGAAAGTACATTTTTTAAAGTTTATCAGCAGTTTGTTCTGTTGTAACTTCTCTAGCACTCTTCGAACATGTTGAAGATGCTCTCCCTTTGTTCTGCTAAAAATCAAAATATCGTCAAGATAGACTATCACAAACTTGCCAATAAATTCTTTTGACATCTCATTCATCAATCTCATAAAAGTACTAGGAGCGTTGCTCAATCCGAACGACATGACTAGCCACTCGTATAGCCCTTCATTGGTCTTGAAGGCTGTCTTCCACTCGTCTCCTTTTTTGATCCTAATCTGATGATATCCACTCTTCAGATCAATTTTCGTGAAATAAGCTGCCTCACTAAGACAATCCATCATATCATCCATTCTGGGTAGGGGAAATCTGTACCGAATAGTGATTTTATTGATAGCTCGTGAATCCGTACACATCCGCCATTCTCCACCCTTCTTGGGTGCAAGTACTGTTGGTACCGCACAAGGGCTCAAGATTTCTCTTATCAGCCCCTTATTTAGCAACTCTTGCACCTGTTTACGAATCTCTTCATTATCTTTTGGGCTCATTCGATACGCTGCCTTATTTTGTAGGCTTGCTCCAGGTATGAAATCGATATGATGGCTAATGCTCCTCTTGGGAGGCAAATTGTCCGGTAAGTCGTTGACTACAATGTCCTTAAATTCTTCTAACATCTCTTGAATATCTGTAGGCAATTCTGACTTTTCTGTGTTCAGCAACACAGTCTTAGTCCTCCTTACAATCGCATAATTCACCTCGTTTTCCTCAATCTGCTTAACAAACTATTTTCCTCCTATCAACAATGCTTTTGTTCCACTTGCTTCTGCTGTATCCTCCTCTTTGATGGGTACAAGCGTATGCATGACTCCATCTTTCACAAATTTGTAACAATTCATCTTCCCATCGTGCGTCACCTTTCGATCATACTGCCACGTTCTCCCTAGCAGTATATGGCACACATCCATTGGCATGATATCGCAGACAACCTTGTCCTGGTATTTGCCAATGTGAAATTCAACCTCGCACTGTTCATCAACTAATAGTTGGTGGCCTTTCTGTAGCCACGACACCTTGTAAGGTGTGGGATGCTTAATTCGCTTCAATCCCAGCTTTTCCACCATCTCGGTGGCAACTAAATTGTCTGTACTTCCACTGTCTATGATCAATTTACAGCACTTTCCATGTGATTTGCAAACTGTTCGGAACAGTGCCTTCCGTTGGGCCTGCTCAGCCGTCTCCTTGGCTGGCTTCAACAATAATTTATTTAAAACCAAAGCCTCTCCTGTTTCTACCACATTTTCTACCTCCTGGGGCTGTGCTTCAGCTTCCTCCGACTGCACAACAAATGCTCCCCTCTGGCCAGCGTGCTCGACTTCCAGGCATTCGAAGGATCTGTGCCCCCACTTGTGGCACATGTAGCACTAGACATTAGTCCCCCTTCCTCGACCATTTCCTCTTCCCCGCTGATATGGCCGACCTCCTCTTGTTCTATCTCCCTTCTCTGCTGTCCCTGAAGCTCTGGAGCTGTTGCCTTCTTTGCTGTTAGTGGCAGTTCTCCCTCTGCCGTAGGACTGTCCTCGTCCTCTTCCATTTCCTCATTCTCTCCTGTTATTATGTTTCCTATTAATCTTTTCTTCAGCCTTTACAGCACTTTGAAAGGCTTCTTCTATATTCCGCGGAGAGAGAATACTGATCTCATCCAGTATTTCCAGCCTCAAACCATTCACGTATCTCGCTGTCTTCTCTGGAGTATCATCAATATAACCAGCCCGCAAGTTTACACGATAAAACTCCTCTGTGTATTACTTTACGGTCATACCTTTCTGCCTTAAATTCTGCACCCGTTGGTAAATCTCAACCTGATAATCTTTAGGCAAAAATATGCCTTTCAGTTTTGCCACCATCCTTGGCCACTTCCTTATCGATAGCTTGTTCATCCTCTTCCTGTCTGCCTGGACACCATCCCACCATAAAGCAGCGTGTCCTTTTAACTTAGTTGCAGCAAATCTGAATCTTTTGTCCTCACTGATCTCTTCGTTTTCACAATACTTATCTAACTCACTTACCCAATCCAGCAGAACATCTGCGGATAGATTGCCATCATAGTTAGGGATCTCAAGTTTGGGTTTGCTGCTGGCTAACAGTACCGATCTCAATAGTCTTAGCTCCGAGGCTTCTTCATCTGATCCGTCTGTAGCAGTTACTGCCTCCTCTTCACTGTCATCCCTAAGTTCTAGGTCTCTTCTCCTTCCTGCCTCCAGTGCTTCCAAGCGAGCAGTAAGGGCTCTCAATTATTCCCTCAAGCCCTCATCTGCTACTCTACGCACACGTCTTCCATGTCCTCGTCTTTGAACCTCCATATCCTGATTTTTTTTTCAATTTCCTGCTCTGATACCACTTGATGGGGCCAGCCCACGTGATTCCGCCGCCAACGTATTCCACTGTGGGTGTACAGGCAAGTAATAATTTCAACAGAGATTTTTTTATAAATACAATTTGATTAACCGACACTGAATTAAATGATGGGTATGGTGATTAGTATGATGGTCTCTATTTGTTGGACAACTGTCCCTCCTTGGGATTCCACGAGCCCGCCTTGGTATAGGGTTTCACAATCTCGCGCCCAGTCTATTCATTCATTATTCTCCCGGTTCCCTGTGTTGTGTGCTCTCGGCGGTCTTCGCAACTTCAATGTGGGTTTTTTTATGGTTTTGTCCTCCTGGTTCTCTGAGCTGTGTGCTCTCGGCGGTCTCCGCGGCTTCAATGTGGGTTTGTTTTATGGTCTTGTTTTCCTGGTTCGGGATTCGACTTGGAAATGTTTTCCATTCATCTGGCAAGGGTTATGAAACCCTGGGTTCCTTCTTTGTTTCCTTCTCAAGTGTTGACTGTTGTTGTGTGTTGGTAATCAATTGGTGTGTCTCTGCACTTCTCTCTCTAGGTTCGGTGTCTGTGCTTTCCACGATCCTTGCAGTCGGTTGTTGGTTGCATTGTTCCTAGTAATGATTCTCCAGTTCCGAGTTCAACTTCTCCACGAGCCTGGCAGAACTGTGGTGACGAACTCCTTCGGTGCCTCCGCCACTCTCTCAGGGTAAGTCCGCATGTTCTATGCTAGCTATGTATGTTCCTTTTTCTTCAGTCGCCTAACGTTTTCAACTCCTCGTGAGCAGGGAAAACCTAGAGGAGTTGTTGCAGTTATGGCTTGCCTTCATCAGGTAAGCTAACTAGCTATATTTTAGTTGTTCTGTTCAGTTTTCGAATTCTCCTTATTTCGTATTACCAGCACACATTTCATTTTTTGTTTGTCGTTGCAGGTATGGTCGCCCGAGGGTTTCAGCGCATGGAAACTCGATTGTTCCAATTGAGCACGGGTAGTGTCGTTTCTATTTGTTAGTTGTTTCTGCTTGGCTTCATGCTATGACTGTAGGGTCAATGTGTTTTTGGTTTTCGAGTCACTGTATGTACTTGATTCTTCAGTAGTTTTTCACTGCTATTGGGCTACAGTAATGAGTTGAGGATTACTGGGTTTGACTTCCACTTTGTCATAAGCATGGGTCATGTATTTATGAAATGGGTTCGTTCTTTTTGTTTCGAATAGAATGTATATGTGCGAAGAACTAGAACACTGTCTTTATGTTTATATGAATTCAATTATGGAATTGAGTGGACTATATATTCACATACCTGGTGTTTATAGAATTTATTTGATTGTCTAGACTCGTAATTCCAACTTCGTGACTTTTGTTTACATAAGTGATTTCATGTCTATTTGTTTGGTTGAATCCGCCTGCAACCTGGGCGCTTACGCTTCTCCTCTGATTGTGGTTATCTCTCCATTCGCTTTATAACCTGTAATGGTATAACAACAGTCTCCACGAAAATAATTTCACACAAATCACATACACAGTACTTGGGACGCCACAGAGGTGAATGTGCACAGAAAACTATCCCTCTCTCTTTTTCGTTTCTCTATTAGTTGAACCTGTACATTGTGTTCTGTCCCTCTTTTTAAGAACAGTGTTCTCAAATTGTCACTAACTGCTATTAGTTATGTTCAATTGGTTACATCAGTTATTCCTCATACATAACTTTTCATTATTGTTTAGCATATTTTCTTTTCATGTTTTTACAAAAGTTAATTAACTGTCTAGAAACAATGACACTAACTAATTCCTACTGTTCCTAATTACAATTCACTAAATTAACTTAGGCAACTTAATAAAAGAAGAAAAAAAAACAAGTACGCTATCCATTTAGTGAATTAATTCCTTCGTCCCCTTTAGAGACCATATCGCCTTCACTTTGTCTTTGTCCTGTTAGCCAGATGCTCCTGCACCAGGTGGCTTAACACCAGATTGGTCCATGATCTCTATTAAAAGAGCATGGAGGGTCATTTGTAGGGTAACTGTTCATGAGAGAAGCTTATGTAAATTCTCATTCTTTTATTAATAAATTGCCTGAAGTGGTCGCGTTGGTTCAGGCCGTGGACTGTTTCCCTATTGGAGGGTTTTAACCATGTTAACAATACTGGTGTATTGATCTGTTGTCTGTTTGTACGTGGTGTCCTTTGGTGTTCTGTCTAAGGAACTTATGCTGTAAATTCCTACATTATTATTATTTTTAAACTAGCCATTATATTAGTCTTTATAGGAATATTATCTGATCTTAATAATCATTATTAAAATATTAATTTTCATAAACTAGCTGTTATATGATCTTTTGGTCTCTACATGGCCCTCTATTTAAGCCTGTGCCATGCCCTCTATTTAAGACTGTGCCATGATCTACATCTTCATATGGCCTTGATGATGAACCACGCTAGCTGGTTCCATAGGTGTAGGAAATTTTTTTTCCCTATGTGATTTCTATTGAAAATACTCTTCTTAATGTAATATGGATCACAAAGGCCTAAATTCAAAAATATTATTATATATAAATTTTTTATATTACACTTATCATATATTTATTTAATTCTAATAATTTTTTTATAATTTATATCTTTCTAATTATTATTATTATTTATTATTATATATTTAATTTAATTCTAGTATATTTTTGTAATTTATATCTTTATAATTATTATTATTTATTATTAAAAATATTTTATTTTATCAATGGTTAGATTTTTTTATGGTTTTTGAGTTTATCTTTTAATTTGTAGGGTTCCTCCCTATTTATTCTTTTTGTTGGATTAGATTTTCTTCATCTATTCATCTTGAAGATGAACTACGTTGGTTGTCCGAAATGTCCACAACAAAGATATTGATGGGATGGATTCGAAAGATGATGATGAATGTTGGGTAAGACCAATAGAGTGTATGCGACTTTAAGGAAGTAAGAGATTAATCAAGTTTCTTTAGTAAGAGATTAATGAAGTTTCTTTAATATTTTATTTCTATGGTCGAAAAGAAGGGAGAGAAGCCTTACTAGATCACCATAATTTTGCTGAAGGTAATCCAAGAGAAAGTGCTTTTCATCTTCAACCCTTAGATTCTTTAGTCCCAAGGTGTTTTGGAAATTAACCAATCTTGGATTTCACTTTGAAGCTCATGAAAATTAGCTCTTATCTTGACAATGTTTAACTTCTTCAAGATTGGCTGGTTAGCTTCATTTTTCTTTCCAACTGCTTATCATCCCACAACTTATCCTTAAATTTGGAAGTTATAATATTTTTAATATTATCCTTATTCTCCAAAATGATCTCTTCCTTTACTCTACCGACATAAACATCTATTTAAAAATATTTTAATAGTTATATATGACTATCAAAATTTACAAACTATATAATTTATATAACTACAACATTTATATTTAATTTATATAATTACACTAATTTTTATACAACATTATAAATCTTTTTAAAATAACATACTCAAATAAAAAATCAAATTCTAGTCGTAATATACTGAAATAGGAACTCAAATCCTAATTAATGATGAAGCATTTATGCTTAAAATTTAAACAAGTTTACTTAGATGAAAGATACATTTAAAAAGAAATCAAACATTTTGGAAATTCCGCTCTCCGTTGCTTTTGTTGGAATTTTATGGTGAATTCCATAACACAAAACATCATAGAACAACTCTCTGATATGATGGAATTTTCTGCTAAATTCCTTAACAAACAGACAACACAAAACTGCTCTGTTTCAGCACAAAAAATAGATAATTTCGTTTTTTGGACTTGGTGTTGCAGCAACAGGAAAAACACTCTGTTTTTTATAACACAGAAAAAACAGAAAAACTGTGTTGCTGTAACTGGTGTTGCAGCAACGCGATTTTTGACGTCAAGCCACTCAGTGTAACAACAACATGATTTTGACGCTTAGTCACTTTATGGGCGTCAAAATTACTTATAAATTTACAGTGAGACAATTGACGCTTGGTGTAACAGCAACTAGTGGCGTCAAATCACTAATAAATTTACAGAGTGAAATCAAAGTGTTTTTGACACTTGGTGTAACAGCAACTGAAAATCAGCAAAACAGTAAAGTTGTATTTATAAACTGTAAACAAAACTGATACAGAAAACTTAGCTGTTACAAGAGGAACGCTTCAGTTCCAAAAATCGATTTTCTATCTCAGAAAATCGCAGGTTCAGCACTGCTGTGCATTTACAGAAGAGACACACTCTTGTTCTTCTAACCTTCGCTCTAAGTACAAAAACAGAACTGCTGTTCAGAAATTTCTTACACTCACACAGAAAACAGAGCTGCTGTTCTTTTCTGCTTTCACCTTCTTGCACTTCTTCTCATGAGAAAACAGGACTGCTGTGCGTTACATTTATAGGAAAATAAAAATCTGTTTCAAACAATAAACTAAGCAAAAAATCTGCTGATGTTTATCTCTGTATTTATTACAAAAGGCGGTGATGACTTTTCAGAAAAAATAAGACGACTGTCTGCAGGGGATTTAATTTCTGAATTTAATACTCAAAAATATGAGAAGACTTTGTGGCACCAAACAATCTGAAATAACTGCTGTAAATCAAATCTTTGTTCAACATTTATGTGATGCAGTTGGAATTAAATTCCAACACTCTCCCTTAATTTCAACTGCTGCATACCCAAGCATTTTCTGAAATGATCAAAACCTTTCTTTGGTAATGGTTTTGTCAAGATGTTAGCAAGCTGATCCTCTGTTCTGCAGTGCTGCAAAACAATTTCACCATTATTAACCAATTCACGTATGAAGTGAAAATTGGTATCTATGTGCTTTGTTCTTTTATGAAAAACTGAGTTTTTAGACAAAGCTATTGCTGAGCTATTGTCACAGTAAATGGTTGTCCCATTTTCTTGTTCATGACACAAGTCTATGAGAACTCTTCTCAGCCACACTGCTTGGCATGTTGCTGCTGTTGCTGCCACATACTCTGCCTCTGCTGTTGATAAAGCCACAACTGGTTGCTTCTTGGAAGCCCAT
>APFE031330462.1:0-18590 GCA_000404065.3 Pinus taeda | reverse complement strand
AAAAAAGTTCAAACCTAACACACAATGTTGCAAAATCAACTTCTCTGCACTTCAAATCCAACATACAATATCAAATCTCATTTATCAAATTTGATCTTGCACATTGCACTCGTTATTTGCTATTTGAACAGTTTAACATTTGTGTTTATAACATATTTTATTACGTAATCATTCTAATGCTAACAAGTAATGTGCAAACTATTGAAAACATTTAGTACTAGAGCATGCAAAAAAGGACAAGTGTGTCATATGAAAAAATTGTGTCAAGACGGTAATGTTATGAAGAAGCAGAAACTTGGAATTCACACTTAGCATTGAAGAATTAATTAATGCTTAGCAGTGATATTAATTTCTATTCAGCAAATCAAAATGCAATTAAGTTATTGCTCAAGCGCTCAATAGCATTTACTATGATGCATTCTATAGTGATTACTGCTTTTAAAAGAGCGACTTCAGTTGGAGATGTTGCTGCTATCGATACTGGTGCAACTGGTGTTGGTTATGGGTAGTTTGTATCTATAGGTGACCATTCAAAGAGTTTAGTCATAGATGGAGGATATGTGGAGGAAGTACATTTTATGAGTTAGAGATTATGTTCGACGCCAAGTGATGGTTATGCGAATGGATCTGCATCTATTTTTTGATGGCATATTGAATCTATTTCCCAGACTATATTTAGACTAAGTAGTTTGAGACTCATTTCAATTATGTTGTGCCTATCTGAAGGTGAAACATGGATATTGATGGTGTTATTTAATATTATATTTCTAGTGATGTTTGGAGCAAAATAGTATTTGGTAATGTAATGATCCTGAAAGTTTTGTTAAATTGTTATCGATACTGTAATCTTTGCTTCTAACATTATCGATTTTTTGAGCTTTTCATTTTCCATCTTATTTGATTCTTTTGGTCAATTGAAAGCAATGCTAAAATGCATGGACGAATAGATAAACATAAAAACATGTGTCAGATGCTAATTTATAATCCATTTAGAATGATGAACTTTTGCAATTTGATTTTCAAAGTGTAGAACTTACAATCAAAGCTTTCATTGCACAAAAAAACTTATAATAATTTTGGAATGCTAGCTTTTAGCATAACGTACAATGGTAGAAACCACAACAAGCCATAAATTGTTACTTAATTGACTTAATTGACTTAATTCACAGAATAGAGATCATTTAATATTTGGATAATCTTTCAAAGGCATCTATGTCATGAATTGACATCTAAGATCTGAAATCACTCCTTACTACACACAATAAAAGTTGATCTATAGCAAAAGAAGTTTACATAGTAAATGTCCTGCATACATTTTTTTTCACCGAATAAATGCCAAAAGACTTATATTTATTGGCATGAGAGCTTTAGTTAATCAAAATAGGATGTGGTTTAGGATATTAATAAAATAGTATCTCGATATTGATTTATAAAGCGTGTGAAACACGTCAATCATGAAATGTAATTGTATCAATTGGGCTATGTCAAGTTGGAATTTAAGTAAAATGTATATGATTAAAAGAAATTAATTTCAAAACAAACTTTTTCTGATTAAAGATGAGGAAAATTAGTACTAGCCATATTGATGGCGAACACTGGCTAATGAATACCATTAAAATCAATAATGTATAAATTTCCTTTTAGAACATAGATGTCAATTCATGATTTGAATGAGTTATCTCCTTTGATTTATTATATGCAGGCTTGTTGGTTGTGAAAGAAATTTGTCAACATGTTCATTTTTTTATAAACTCGTTAGTACTGAAGTAAACACTAAACTTGTTTTAGGTAATTGACTTACTTTGTTTGTTATGAAACTGTTAAGTGTATTTATGTTTTTCTTTCTAATTTGTCTATCATTTTTTTCATTTGTTACTAAGAGAAAAAAAAATGACCCGAATCAACAATGGCTCTAATAATGAAAGATGTTGGCACAAAACCCTCCGCGCAGTGAAAGTTCTTCGTACAAGCATTTGTTAATAATAAAAAAATAAGTGTGTTGTGATGTTTCGGGCTTCCGTGTACATATTATTGTTAATCCCAAATAATCCATATCTTTTTATTGTAAATACCCCTAATTAACTGATTAAAAGTTGTGCTCTTTTAATGAAATATCTCCGCTCAGTGAAAGCTTTCCTCACAAACATTTGTTAATAACAAATACAAGTGTGTCGCAATGTTCCACAATTCTGTATGCATTCTCTCTCCACATAATTATTTTGCATCATTATTATTATATATTATTGGTAATATTTTAATACTAGATAATCCATATTTCTATATTTTGAATACCACTAGTCAATTGAGTAAAGGTTGTGTAGATTTTGGAGAAAACTCTACAAAATGGAAACTCTCAACAAAGACCTCTCAGAGACTGAGTGTGGAAGACTAGAGAATAATCTCTCCATGGAAATCTCTCTACAAAATCATTTTTCAATAACAAATACAAGTGTGCTGCGATGTTCTGCACTTCCATATATATTTTCTCTCCACATAGTTCTTCTGCATCATTATTATTATATATTATTGGTAGTATTTTAATTCTAAATAATCCATATCTTCGTATTCTGAGTATTGCTAATTAATTGTGCATAGTGCAGAGAAAACTCTACACAATGAACACTCCATGCATAATGAATTAGAATTTTCTTCAGATTGTGATATTTCTATTTGCTCCTTCGATTTTCTTGATTGTTTGGTACCTGTGAATTGAGTTGGCAATAATGGCAAAGACAAAGGCGTAAAATCAAGGAAAGTTAGATTGATGAAATATATAGATTGTTAGAGTGACTTTTCAAGCATATAATGGAATTTTCTTCAGACTGTAATCTTTCCATTATCGCGTTTGATTTTCTTGATTCTTTGGTACCTTTGGATCGAGTCGACATTAATGGTGGAGACAAAGGCTTAAAATCAAGGAAAGTTAAATTGATGGTGTGTGTGTGTATATATATATATATTGTTGGAGTGACTTTTCTAGCATAGAGTCAGGGATTAGAGCCATACTTTTCCAAGTTTATCAATAGCTTTGGTGCAAGTTGAATTTTATGGAGCGCAATTCTGGAATTGCAGAGGAAGAGCTCAACATTTCTCTAGTTAAAATGGTCGGTGCTTTGGATTTCTCATCGCTTTGGTCTCAAATCATGCCCAAATGATTATATCTAAATCATGGGTCCATTTTGAGCTTTTGAATAAAAATGGTAATATTGGAGCTGAAGCTAGAGTGGTTGAAATTAGAAAATGAAATGTTGAGTTTTCATTTGGATAATTTAGCTCAAGCATAGGACATCAATGCTTAGCAGGATGATAATGAAGAAGATGAGGATATCATGGTGGAGCATTATATTTTAGTGTCTCACGAGGAGAGTAGCTTTGACTCTGCCAGTGACCAAACTCCACTCCTTCTCAGCTTGAGACATAAGTTAATGAAGCACAAATTTCTTTTGTTATCGAGGATATGTAGTGATTTAAACAATTATTAGTCTTTTTTAATTATGTTATACAAATATATTATGTTTGTAGGTATGTTTTTGAGACTATATGGAGAAAATTAGTTTAGAATAGCTACTTGTAGTGTAGTTGTGAATTGTGTCAATCCTTCTTTGATTTTTTGGACTATTAGAAGAAGAAATTTTGGTTGATGATATATAAGGGTGTGACATTTCACCTTAGATCATCATCGAATTCGAAAATATAAATAAAACAAATCCATGCGTGATATTTATCTATATCACTCTATTTAATTCGTTAGCTATACCCTACATCAAAGTAAATTGTTGCTTTGCTTTTGGGATCCTGCTAACCTTTTAGCAAACCAAAAAATATTTCCCTAATTATAAAATGTTTTGGTAACTTAATTTGCATATTTGTCTATTTCCCTTCCTAGTTAACGTGAGCATTTATTTGGAAAATCAACATTGTATAGTGATTATTGCTTTTTAGAAAATCGATCAGTATTATGTAATATAATTTTCACAATTTATTCAAAAAATGCATGCATAAACAATTTTTCGCAACCAGTTTTTGTTATGGCAGAGTAAAGTGATGTGCATAAAATAATATGTGTGGCAGAATATTCGTTCATTGTTTCTTACACTTTCATATACATTATCCATCCGCACATAGCAACATTTTGGAGTGCATATTATTGAATATTAAAAAGCTAATTAAGGCTAATAATGAAAGCGTTATGTTAAAATAAACACTTCGACTCTATCTCTGCATTCCACAATAATGACAAAGTATTGTGTGCGAATAATGGGTATGTGTAGAGATAAGGGAATATCGAGAAGAATTTCACAAAATACAAACTTCGACTACACCTTTTCACTTTGCAATAAAGATAAATTGTAGAAATGCGAGCATTCTCAAATTACGAGAAAATGTGGTCCCCACATAGAGAAGTATGGCCTTAATAAATTAATTAACAATAGAGTAGATAAGGGAGTGCGGACAAGCACGTTGCACAATAAAACTTTGACTCTACCTATGAACTCCACAATAATGACAAAATATTGTGTGCGGAGAATGTGTGTGTGCGGAGATAAGGGAGTATGGAGAAGCTCTTTGCATAATAAAAACTTGGACTTTACCTCTGTACTATGCAACAAGGAAAAACTACACTCACAGTCAAAGTTGCATCAATCATTTTATTGTTAATAGAAAATTAGTAAATGATAATTAGAATAGAATTTTACGAAGGATATCTACACATCGTTTCAATTTTATATCAGGGATATTGGCTATAGAAACATGTGCATCGATATCAAAGTAAATTATATTTAGCATTTCGGTGATAATGTGATTGTGTATTATTTTTATGAGTAGATATTAATATCATTGTTAAGAATTATTTAATTATTCAATGTTTAGATTCTCTCTCCACACAATTCTTCAACATCATTATTATTATATATTATTGGTAATATTTTAACACTAAATCGTCTTATGAATATCGCTAGTTAATTTAATAAAGGTTGTATGGAGTTAAACAATACTTTGCACAATGATAACATGATTGCATATCATTTTCTTGAATAGATATTAATAGCACTCATAAGCATTAATTAATTCTTCAACATTAAGTTGAATTTGCATTATCTTTGCACAAATTTTTTGCATCGTTATTATTATATATTATTAGTATTATTTTAACACTGAATCATATTATGAATACCATTAGTTAATTGATTAAAGGTTGTACAGAGTGAGGACAAACTCCGTATAATGAAATCTTTGTTCGTATAAATGAATGTTATCCACTCAAATCTATCTGCACAATGAAAGCTCTTCTCACAATGAAATCTCTCTGCACAAAAATCTATACATAGTGAATGCTTTCTGCATAAGTGTGGAGAATAGTTACTTTTCTGCAATGCCACGGAATCAATTTCTACCACATTTTAGACATTTTTTTGGAACACGTGTGGGAGTGTGGGATTGTGAAGCAAGAGCTCAACATTTCTTTATTTAAGATGGTTGGTGCTTCTCATCACTTTGGTCTCAAATCATGCTCATATGATTCTATCTAAATCATGGGTCCATTTCAATCTTTTAAATGAAAAATGGCAATATTGGATTTGACGCTTGAGCATGGGATTTTAGCGCCTCACGAGGAGAGTAGCTTTGACTCTGCCAATGACCAAACTCCACTCCTTCTCAACTTGAGACATAATTTAATGAAGTGTAGATTGCTTCTGTTATGGAGAATTTGTAGTGATTTAGACAATTATTAGTCTTTTTTTGTAATTATGTTATAAAAATGTATTATGTTTGTAGGTATGTTTCTGAGAATGTATGGAGCAAATCAATTTAGAATAGCTATTTGTAGTTTAGTTGTGAATTGTGTCAATCCTTCTTGGATTTTTTGGACATTAGAAGAATAAATTTTGGTTGATGATATACAAGGTTGTGGCATTTCACCTTAGTTCATCATCGAATTTGAAAATAAAAATAAAACAAATCCATGTGTGATATTTATCTATATCACTCTATTTAATTTGTTGGATATACCCTACATCAAAGTAAATTGTTTCTTTGCTTTTGGTGTAAAATCTTATTTTGCCAATCTTTTTGCAAACCAAAAAAAATTCCCTAATTTTAAAATGTTTTCATAACTTAATTTGTAGATTTATTTATTTCCCTTCCCAGTTAACATGAGCATTTATTCTGAAAATCAACACTGTATAATGATTATTTCTTTTTAGAAAATCAATTAGTATTATAAAATATTATTTTCACCATTTATTCAGAAAATACATGCGTAAACAATTTTCCGCAACCAGTTTTTGTTATGGGTGAGTAAAGTGATGTGCGGAAAATAATATGTGTGGTAGAATCTTCGTTCATTATTTTTTACACTTTCATATACATTATCCATCTACACATAGCAACATTTTGGAGTGCAGATTACTGAATATTAAAAAGTTAATTAAGGCTAGTAATGAAATCGTTATGCTAAAATAAAAACTTCGACTCTATCTCTGCATTTTGCAATAATGACAAAGTATTGTGCGTGAAGAACGAGCATGTGTAGAGATAAGGGATTATTGAGAAGAATTTCACAGAATACAAACTTCGACTACATCTTTGCACTCTGCAATAAAGATAAATTGCAAAAATGTGAGCATTCTCAAATAACAAGAAAATGTGGGCCCCACATAGAGAAGTATAGCCTTAATCAATTAATTAACAGTAGAGGAGATAAGGGAGTGTGGACAATCACGTTGCACAATAAAACTTTGACTCTACCTATGAACTTCACAATAACAACAAAATATTGTGTGCAGAGATAAGGGTGTATGGAGAAGCACTTTGCATAATAAAAACTTGGACTTTACCTCTGTACTATGCGATAAGGAAAAAATCACTCACAGTCAAAGTTGCATCAATCATTCTATTGTTAATAGAAAAAATAGTAAATGGTAATTAGAATACATATAATTAGAATAGAATTGTACGAAGGATATCCGCACATCATTTCAATTTTATATCAGGTATGTTGGCTATAGAAACATGTGCATATACTTGAATTCACTGAATAAATGCTAAAAATATTATTTTAAAATATCGATAGATACAATTTTATCGATATTAAAGTAAATTCTATTAAGAATTTCGATGGTAATGTGATTATGTATCATTTTTATGAGTAGATATTAATATCATTGTTAAGAATTATTTAATTCTTTGATGTTCACATTCTCTCTCCACACAATTGTTCTGCATCATTATTATTATATATTATTGGTAATATTTTAACACTGAATCGTATTTTGAATATCGTTATAATTTAGTAATGGTTGTACGAAGTGAAAACAACACTTTGCACAATGATAACATGATTGCATATTATTTTGCTGAATAGATATTAATAGCACTCATAAGCATTAATTAATTCTTTGACGTTAAGTTTGAATTTGCATTATCTCTCCGCACAAATGTTTTGCATCATTATTATTATATATTGTTAGTATTATTTTAACATTGAATCGTATTATGAATACCATTAGTCAATTTATTAAAGGTTGTACATAGTTTGGACATACTCCGCATAATAAAATCTTTGTTTGTATAATGTATGTTATCCACTCAAATCTATCTACACAGTGAAAGCTCTTTGCACAATGAAATATCTTTGCACAAAACTCTCTACATAATGAATGATTTCCATATAAGTGTGTAGAATAATTATTTTTCTTCAATGATGCAAAACCAATTTCTACCACACTAAAGACTCCACACTTTAGACTTTTTTTTGGAACACGTGTGGGAGTGCGAAAAAAGTTCAAACCTAACACACAATGTTGCAAAATAAATTTCTCTGCACTTCAAAACCAACATACAATATCAAATATAATTTATTAAATTTAATGTCGCATATTGCACTCGTTATTTGAACAGTTTAATATTAGTGTCTATAACATATTTTATTACATAATCATTATAATGATAACATGTAATGTGCAAACTGTTGAAAGAATTTAGTACTAGAGCATGCAAAAAAGGACAAGTGTGTTATTTGAAGAAATTGTGTCCAAACGGTAATGTTTATTAAGATGCAGAAACTTGGAATTCCCACTTAGCCTTGAAGAATTAATTAACACTTAACAGTGATAATATCTATTCAACAAATCAACATGCAATTAACATATCGCTCAAGTGCTTAACAACATTTACTATGATGCATTTTGTAATGATTACTACTTTTAAAAGAGCGAGTTTAGTTGGAGATGTTGTTGCTATTGGTGTTGGTTATGGTAGTTTGTATCTATAAGTGACCATTTAGAGAGATTAGTCATAGATGGAGGATATGTGGAGGAAGTACATTTTATGAGATAGAGATTAGGTTGGAGGCCAAGTGATGGTTATGAGAATGGATCTGCATCTATTTTTTGATGGCATATTGAATCTATTTCCCAGACTATTTTTAGACTAAGTAGTTTGAGACTCATTTCAGTTATGTTGTGCCTATATGAAGGTGCAACATGGATATTGATGGAGTTATTTAGTCTTATCTTTCTAGTGATGTTTGGAACAAAATGGTTTTTGAAAATGTAATGATCCTAAAATTTTTGTTAAGTTATTATCGATACTGTAATCTTTTCTTCGAACATTATCGATTTTTCGAGCTTTTCATTTCCCATCTTATTTGATTCTTTTGGTCAATTGAGAGAAATGTTGAAATGCATGAGAGAATAGATAAACATAAAAACATGTGTCAGTTTCTATTTTCTAATCCATTTAGAATGATAAACTTTTTCAATTTGATTTTCAAAGTGTAGAACTTACAATTAAAGCTTTCATTGTGAAAAAAAACTTATAATACTTTTGGCATGCTAGTTTTTAGCTTAATGTACAATGTTAGAAACCACACCAAGTCATAAGTTGTTACTTAATTGACTTAATTCAATGAACAAATTTCATTTAATATTTGGATAATCTTTCAAATGCATCTAAGTCATGAATTAACATATAAGATTTGAAATTACTCCTTACTACACACAATAAATGTTGGTCTATAGAAAAACAAGTTTACATAGTAAATGTCCTGCATACACTTTCGCTCATTGAATAAATGCCAAAAGACTTATATTTATTGGCATGAGAGCTTTAGTTAATCAAAATAAGATGTGGTTTAGGATATTAATAAAACAATATCTTGCTATCGATTTATAAATCTTGTTAAACACATCAATCATGAAATGTAATTGTATCAATTGGATTATATTGAGTTGGAATTTAAGTAAAATGTATATGATTTAAAGTAACTAATTTCAAAATAGACTTTTCTAATTAAAGATCAGTAAAATTAGTACTATCCATATTGATGGTGATCACTAGTTAATGAATACTATCAAAATCAATAATATTTAAATGTCGTTTTAAAACTTAGATGTCAAATCATGATTTGAATGAATTATCTCCTTTGACGTATTTTATGCAAGCTTGTTGTTTGTGAAATAAATTTGTCAACATGTTCATTTTGTTATAGACTCGTTAGTACTAAAGTCAACACTAAACTTGTTTTAGGCAATTGACTTACTTTGTTTGTTCTAAAACTGTTAAGTGTTTTTAGGTTTTGCCTTCTAAGTTTTCTATCGTTTTTTGCATTTGTGACGGCCAAGATATCTTAATGCTTAACCAAGTTATATTAGCATTTAGTCGAGATATTTTAATGCTAATGGATAATATATTGGAACTTTAACAAATTCTTAGGTGGTTTGAAGATGAACTAGACATTGTAAGAACGTTATTAGAAGAGCTCTCACAAAACATGAACAAAGCAATCAGATCTCCATTTTGGAAACATAATCAGTAGAAGCATTAATATCCATAACCAATGGTTGATTAGTAAATAAATTATTAGGGAATCTTGCTATTTGCTCAACCAATTTTGAAATTTAGTATATGCTAAAGGCAATGTATCGTAATATTCTCAACACAGTAAAAAAAAACATATAGGACTATTTTGACATACACACATATGTATAAATGCAAAATATTTTATTGGTTATAGCGTAGTATTGCTTATTCGATTTACAAATTTGTTTCAGCTCTGTATGATAATGGTTTATTTAAATATTTCTTTCAATCTTGTATCGAATAACTTTATTTTACAGGAAGAATTGAAAATCTAATAAACCAATAAAATAATGTAAGAAATCACAATGGAAAGAAGCACACATGACACAAGACAATGAAAAACATAATAAATGATATTAGTAAGTAGCATAATACAAATATGAATATTTGATAATAGAGGGGGGTTTAGAGGAGTAGGAGAGCATTATGTGGAGTGCGGATGATAAAGCTAGCTGGTGGGAAGGAGAATAAATTTCCTTCCATACTATATTCAATGTTAACGGTTCACCGAAAATTGCAAAAAAGAAGAAGATTGGAATATTCTGGAATATACACATACACGTGCATGCAAAGTATTTTATAAGTTATGTGGTACTGCTCCAGCTCTTGAAATACGTATTCATTTTACAAATTTGTTTGAGTTTTATATGATAATGATTCATTTAGAAATTTTACATCGCAAAAAACAATTATGACATAGAACAATGAACTAGTTAGACATTAGAGTTAAATTGAAAAGCACGACAATCATTGTCAAATATTATTAAACTCAGCTTTTTATTTATAAAGATGTCAAACAAGCATTAAGGATTCATATTCCCTTGATTAATAGCTACAATATGAATTTCCATAAGGAGAAATGGATTGGTTTAAGCAAGCCACAAATATTGAAATTCCATTTGTTGTAGATGTGGATTACGTGTTGAAGTGACAAAATCGAAAGTATGGAAGACATTATTTCATTGCAACGAGTGGAGTACTTATGTGGAATGCAAAGGCCGCACATTTCATAAAATTTCCCACGCAACTGCTCACCTCCACACATTTCTTCTTACGTCATGATACATAAGACAAAATTGTCGTTAATTATAGGAAATGCCATTGGAACGACTCCATTAATTAACATCAATGTCGCTAATTATGGACAAAATTGTAGTATTGTCTGACTAATTACATAATTTGCAAATTTGATGAATCAATAAAACAATGTAAGAAATTAAATTGTAGGAAAGCAAACACGACACAACATAACGAACCAACTACACATAACAATCAAAACATAGTAAACAATCTTAGGAAATAACATAGTATAAAACATAGAACTTGAACAAATAAATTCATTTAAATATGTTCTTGTACAATGTAATCAAATCCCACTTCCTCGTCAAAACTTTACAGCAATGCTCAAATTACGCATGGTGCTCCACCCTTTTCTAGTAGTCAATAGTATATTGCTTGACAATGCAAGCAAAGAGAATAGTAGATCAACTAATTATAACATGAAACCAGATGCCAATCATCCAATAAATCAAAAAAATTGTTCGATAATAGTTAAATTCTTCAACCAAAAAGTATAAAGTGATGTTAAGATTGCTTAGTAATTCAAGTAACGAGAAATATACCATTACTAGATTGGCCGACAATGTAAACAAAGAAAACCATCATTGTAGACTCCATTAAAATATAACAATGTCACTGAAAAATTATCCATCGAATATCCCATATAACCAAGTTGTAGTATTATTTGACTAGTTATAGAACTTGCAAATATGATAAATCATTAAAACAATGTAAGAAATAACAATGTAAGAAAGCAAACGTGACATAGCATAATGCACCAGCGACACATAAAAATCAAAACATAGTAAATAATCTTAGTAAATAGCATAGTACAAAACATAGAACCTAAAAAAATAGTTCGTTGAAATACATTCTTGTAAATTGTCATATTAGCATTTGCATTAGTAGAAGCAATTGCCTTGTTTTCTCCAATGCTTGTATTCCTATTCTTGTTCTCATTAGTATAGCATATTACTTGACAACATGAATTTGGATCCCAATCATCTAGTAAAGCAAAAGTATATGGTAATGTTAAGATGCTTAACAATGCAAGTAATGAGAACTATACCATTACTAGATTGCTCGACATTGTAAACAAAGAAATTCGTCATTTTATATGTATAATTACATTTTTTTGGTTTACTGTAAATGTGCCATGTGTCTTTAAATTGGACAACAAATCAATATCAACTAATTTCTCTGTACAATATTGCTCATAGGAAACTTTTTGTAGTTTAGGAAATAATTTTTCCGGTTCCACACCTCTCAGAATACACTGTATTTTAGCCTTCTCATTTGCATGTATGATAGAATTTAACCGATGGAAATAAATGAAGTGAGATTCTTGGTTGTAAGTGATGAAATAAAGCATAGTTTTATTCATAGTTCTAGAACTTGTAATTAGACTACTACAATTCGCACATATAGTTTCAAATTGATTTGTATATGCACTAGTCGTTGTTAGGTGTCCTTAGAAGTATTGTAATATTGATTTAGAAAACAAAGGTTTAGTAACATGAAATCAAATGTCTTTTTATCCATTTTTCTTTATCTATGCTATATAAACGATATAATAAAGTTTAACGTGCATATTCCAGCCGCTGAACAAAGCATTTTTCTTAGATTTTTAACTTTGTTTTGTGTTTTCAATGGGCATGTGAATGTAGATTGTGAAGTTTGGAAAAATATTTCCTTTTTTTAACTATATTTTTTAGCAAGATCCGGGGAAAAACATTTTCTTGAAATTGACTTTGAATTGATTGAAATGACAGAACAAGTTTATTGTGTACTTGAAACTGTTACATATGCAACATTTATAAAACAATACATCAAAATTAAAAAATATATGGACATTAAATTTGTAACAATGAAACATTCAAATAAATCAAAGCTTATTGTCACCCTGTCCTATTCTTCAATGTCATTTTTTATCTCCATTACATATTGCATTTTCATGTGTATTACCAAAATTTCAATAACATTGTTTGTGCCATCTGGAAATTGATCTTCATTAGGGGACATATTTGCAATTGTTATATTTGGAAAGAATCAATACATTGTGCAAATAGGACAAATGTTTTCTACAGTGCTAAAGCTATTTAGAAAAATATTTTTTTCACAATCACCACTATTGTATTTATGCTTTGGAATTATTTCAAAATATCTAATACAAACACCACCATTTGCACTAAGTTTTTTCTCTTGTTGTTCGATAAACTATGTTGGCACAAGCAATGTTAATGCCATTTTCACTTTCTTATCTGTTAAGTTTGCACATAGTATTTATTTTGTCTTGTTTTCTTTGTTAAAAAATGTTCGATATGTAACCAAGGCAACATCATGAAAAATTCTCCCAGTTATATTATTACTAATATCTTTGATCAACAATGGCATAGACTCGATCTCTTTTTGCTTAGTCATGAGCATTGCATTAAAATATATTCAAAGAAGTAGAACAAAAACACATAAAACGAAATTTGATGTATAATTAACTAAATCTACACAGAATTACCTATTTGCTTTTATTTCTTCCTTGCTTTATGTTCCTTTCACTTTATCTGTTTCAATATATGTTTATGTAGTACATCTCATTGTTATATATACACCCTCATCCATCTCTACCATGACATCATTCGAATTCTATATATTTTTCTTGTTCACAAATAATACATTGAAATCATTGCTTAAAAGGACATTATAATTGACACTAAGTAAGAACCGACTAATGAAAACAAAACCAAATAATGCAAAATCATTGTTAATGTACATTCCAATATCGAGTTCATAGTTACCAGATAGAATCTTATTTATATGTATATTACAACTAAAATTCTAAATAGATTTTAGTTTCAATGAATACAAATGTTTTATAGAAATGTTCAAAGTACTTTTATCCTTGTAATTTTTCTCCTAGATCTGAATCTCTAAGTGTTATATGTTTCCTGAAAAATGAAAAATAAATAAATAAATCTTTTAGTTATAGTACATTAAAAATATAGCAAAAAAACATTAGGTTGTATAATGCAAAGATAATCAAATGACAATAAATGTAAAATAAACAGACCTCTTAGTAAAGTTATCATTGTCTTTAACGGTATATGTTCTGTTTGTGTTCATTTCTGCTACTCCGACAATAAGAGTTAGATCAAATATATGGAAATAAGAGTTTCTAATTCATAACACAGAAGTAATTCAGCCGTAAGAGTTATACACAGTAATGTATCTTGTGTAAACATGTTTAACATTGTCACATTATCTAGTTTTTTATATTTGTACCTAATTTTTATAGGACTATACCATATATTGTATAAACATTCTAGCTACTTGCATATAGAAGAAACAATGCACTGTTTGTCTGATAAAAATGCTACATGTTTTGCACCTTCGTTCGAAATGAGCTTTCATAGATAATATCTTGCAGCATGCAACTACCAAAATAACATTATACATCTTGGACAAGGGTATATTTGTAACCAGATCACCAAAAAAATAATGTAACATGGATCCATAATGTCGATTCTAAAACATTACATGATGAACAACTGGTGAGTGATTCTACGGACAACATAACCAAAATTAGTCATTATAATTGTCATGTTACCTTATAAATATTCAATATACGTATCAAATAAATAATTCTCGTTTAAAATTTAAATTAAAGAGTCTTGGTTGTGCAAAGAGCTTTTTTTTTGCATAATTATGATTTCGTGTTATGATTTTCTTAAAAAATTAAAGTTAAATCTAATTTGGTCATACCCAATGCATCATTGCACATAGAAAAAAAGGCAATTCTTCAAAATTATTATTGTCAAATATGAAAATGTCATAAGTGATGTTATGTGGTTTGATTATCATAACCTTTACTTTGTCTATGTCAAAGCGATACTAAAGAGGAATTCCTTGAGGACTTTCCAATAATTATTAAGGTCCTAGGAATTCCTTGCCATAGGAACAATATCATCAGCATAAAGAAGGAAAATGATGATGCAAGCTTTTCACAATGAAATCTTTTCATATGAAAATCTCTACATGATGAAAGCTTCGAACAAAAAAAGCTTCATACAATGGAACATGCTAAAACCTACTAAATATCGTTAGCTCAAAGTACATGGTAAAAGTGATTGAAAAGGTGATGGATATTTCTAAAGAAGTTACATTCTGTGGAATGCCTAAAGATTATATGGAACCTTAATATTAGTTTACCATCTATATAAACCAAGCAAATAAGAGATACCAATGTTACATTTCTATTTTGTTTAATTATCTTAGTTTTGCGATATGCAGAGGAAAGGGAAACATTGTGACAGAAATAAACCAGAAAGATTGTGCAAGAAAATTTGGGAAGAAAGCGGGAGAGTAGTTGCATACAACTATGAATCTTTGCAGAATGAAGGATGTGTAGAGAACGGGGTATGTATGGGATATTGGGGGTGCATAGGGAACTTCATTACACAATGATGAAATTAATGTTAAACTATTAATGTTAATATGTACAGAATGAAGGATGTGTAGAGGATGGTGTAATAATTTAATTGAACTATGAAAACAAACTTTAATATTTCACATTTTCCTATTATATATATGCATATTTGCTTAATATACAGATTGATGTCAGTGAGTTCTCTAACACTGAAATTTCTATGTCACTTCTCTTCCCAATGATGCATTGCCAAAGGCTATAGCATTCACTGTGTTGTCAAAGTGCGTTAACTCTGAATCATTTAGTTGTTTATGTTTGCCTTTTGGACAAGATATGCATAATTAATTTAACCATGAACAAATCTCATTCAAAAATATTATGTTCATTCTGTGGAGCTTGCTTGTGCAAATATTTCCTTATTCAAAGCTTTTACTATGCAGAGAAAGTGGAATGTGTAGGAAAATGAGGGCGCAGACAAAACTTTTTATGGAGGGACGAAATTAAATTTTCAAATACATTAATATATACATATAAATTTCATTAATATTATTATTAATCTATACATATAATATTTGGTTCTATATTAATCTATAATTTCAAGACAAAAATGCAAATCATGCAATTAAATAATAAAAGACAAACACAGCAGCACATCCTCTGCACATTCTTCATTTGGTACAGATTCACAACTCCTACATATACCCCATCCTTCACACATTATTTGTTTTCCATAACTAAATATGTAAAACAATAAAAGAGAAACACAATAGAAATAGTTGTCTTGCAGTCAGTGGCAGAGCGCTAATCAAAGAAATTCCCCACGCCCCCTCCCACACGATGAATTCTCTGCACAAGAAAATCTTCGGACAATGAAACATGCTCAAAACTCACTGAAGATCGTCAATTCAAAGTACATTTTGAAAGTGAGTGAAAAATTGATGGTTAAATTTGCTAAACAAGTTACATTGTGCGAAATGCTTAAATATTATATAGAACTTTAATATTGGTTTACCATCTCTAGAAATCAAGCAAAATTAGAGCTACATGGAAAAATCATAGCTATCAATGTTCCATTATTATTTTGTTTGATTAGGCTAGTTTTGTGATATGTAAAGGAAAGAGAAACGTTGTGGAAGAACTACGCCAGAAAAAATTATGCGAGCGAAATTGGAAAGAAATGTGTGGAAGTAGCTCTGAAATATTAATTTAATGTGAAATATGGAAAATTCAACACAAGAATAATAGATACAGTTAGAGACACTGGTACACAACAATAACTTTGCTAAAAGGTGTGATTTCACCCACACATGCCCCATCCTATGCACATGATTTGTTGCATACAACTAAATCTGTAAAATAATAAAAAGTTAAACATAGTAGCAATAGTTTCCTCGTTGTCAGTGACAAAGCACTAATCCTCGCACTCTTTCTAGTTTCACCTATTACATTCTAAATTAGTTTTTTTGTTCCTAGTCAAATTAAATTTGTGTCTATAGAGTAAAATTCCCTAGGGACTTTGGTTCTCCCTCACATACCCTGAAATCCACACATCCTTTATCCACACAGATTCATAGATCTATGCAACAACTCTTTTGCACAACTAAATATGTAAAAATCTTAAATGGAAAATAGTTTAAAATTAATTTCGTCTCAATTTTTTATTATTATCACATTATACAACTTTGTGATTTTTGTTATATCTTTTATGTAATGTTTTATAAAGAAAAGCACATGGAAATGTATACAAACATATGAAACATTACAGAATAATGTTTTTATTACATGTCCAGAAAAACCATTCTTCCACGCAAAAGAGACAGTTCATTTAATATTGCATAAAATTCCGAGTAAAAGCACAACCATTCCATTTTTTATAAGCAATAGCAAATGTGAATTTTTCAATAGCCTTGTGTCAACATTTTTTGAATATTTTTTCACAACTACTTCGTGCTTTGAAAGTCTTGCCATTTCATAACTTACTATGTTTTCATCAAATATGTTATTATCAATTAATTAATTATATATACGCATATTAATTATGTTTCTAGAAAACTGGAAAAAATATTTCCACTCCTGAACTTGCCTCATGTCCTTCAAATCTATATGCAACTACTTTGCATATATCAAATAAAACATACAACTTTATTAAGGATCCACAATTTTTAAGCACTCCTCACAGATTTTTGAACGTTACTTGTTTGGCACCTCTGCATGAAACCACTCCAATCCCGCACCTTTGGGTGAGACCACTCCACTCTCGTTTCTAATTCCAAAAAACAAAAAAACTTTAAAAATATAGCACCTATATTACAAGCCAATAAAACAAATGAACCAATTAAAAATTAAAATAAATACTAATACAATTTATTCATATCATTATAAAATTATTTACCAATATAAAATTATTAAACATCTTATAAAAAATAGTAGTTTATCTAAATGTTCTATTCATTTTTGGTGGTAAAAAATTACCCAATTTATACTTGTGAATCTACCTTCAAGATTTTCCTATTGGTGGAAGGAGGTGTTTGTTTCTTTCAATATATTTCATTCTTTCCATATATTTCATACATGTGCCAAGATCAATATTTTTTTGCCACTAAGTATTGGCTAAAGTTATTGTAATTTCATCAATAATATATTTAAAAGTCTTAATTAAAGCTATTCTAATTTCATAAATAATTGATTTAAAAGTCTTTATCACATAGCGAAATTTTTAGGTAAAAAATAAGTCTCAAAACAATAAATATATAAACAAAATTAATTTTTAAAGAACCAACAAGATTTAATACACCCAGAATAAATATTTTCAGAGAGAAAAGTAGACAACTATTTTTTTAACCATCTTAGATCCCTATCCAGATTTACATATAGTCTATATATAATCATATATATATATATATAAATATATTATTATATATAATATATATATCCTTGAATGCTTTATTTATAATTCGTGTTCTCCATATTAAAATGTTAAAACATATGCCTCATATTTTTTCATGTACGCATACATTTAATTATTTTTATTATTAATATTTTCTAAAACATTTCATATCAAATCCAGATTAAGCATTGAAAGAATAATAAGCCGCCCACATAAATTAAATTAAAAGTAGTTACTAATGGAATAAGAATGCTCTCAATGTGTCTCTCTCTATATATGTTTCATGTTAAAATCTTTTAGTCAAGTGCATATTGAAATATTTTATTTATAGCGCACGTTAAAATTTTCTTTGTTACTGAT